>CALNVZ010002974.1:41309619-41326070 GCA_940671915.1 Paracentrotus lividus
AATACGTGATATACGAATAAAAGCACTCGCCTCCAAGAGTAGCAAACGGGTTTTACTCATGGAAACTAGTTCTCATTTTTTGTGTGTGGCGTCAATTGTGAAATCAAAAAAGATTCCTGGTGAAAGTCAATAACCCCCAGAAGTGTAAATTTATTCGGTAAATAAGGTAAAAGAAAAGAATAAGAAACCTGGATAGTATAGGTCATTATTTCACTAGGATTCGGGCAACTCGATTAAATTGCTTCTCAACTACATAGTTATAAAGTAAATCTAAGATTTGATAGAGGCCTCTCCCCTATTAGTAATATTATATTTCGGAATTACGACACTGGCTGATAATATCAACTCAGAAAGTCTAAGCTACCAGGCCAGGATTATACTGGCCATTTTTGTTTGGAATAGTCGCGGCAGTTGGGGGAGCTTGGGCGCCAGCAGGAGCTGCTTGGGTGTAAGGGGCTGGAGCTGTAGCTTGGGTGTAGGGGGCTGGGGCTGGAACTTGGTTGGTGTATTGGCCAGCGGGAGGGTAAGCCTGTTGGGCCTGGTACGGTGGTGGCTGAACCGCGCCTGGCTGTGCGTATTGGCCTGTTTTCCAGAAAAAAAACAAAACAATAGTAAGCAGGTTTAAATGCAATGAGAAAAAGCATGCATCGTGCAGCAAAATATTGTTTTCTAAAACATTACGTAATTAGCATTTATAGTAAATACTACAAGGAATTGAGATTCGCTTGATTCACGTCACTTGTTCTGTATGCGTCATGTTTTTTGTTTGTTTTACTTTTATTTATTTATCTTTTAATTTATTTTATTGCTCCTTTTTTCAATTGTCTGATTTTGTCATTTTTATATCACATTTATTTATTTCGTTGTTACTTGTATATTTTATATAGGCCTATTCATTCCCTCGTTCGTTTGGTTTGTTCCAGTTCAGATTTTATTCCTTTTTTTTTTTTTTTTTTTTTTTTTTTTTTTTTTTTTTTTTTTTTTTTTTTTTTTTTTTTTTTTTTTTTTTTTTTTTTTTTTTTTGCTCTTACATTTTGGATATACACAAATAGATTTAAGGAATTTAGGAGTTAAGTAATTCTAGCTGAACAAGTTTATGACGTAGTATTTAATTTCAGATATAATTGAAAACATTTCGTTAATACGTACCAGTTGTCACAACCATCGGTGTGGCCTGTTGAGTGTACTGCAGTAAAGATGTATAAAATATTAAAACACAAATTTAATTCAAAGTCAAATACATGCCATGACATTGAAACAATTACTCTCTTCAAGTGCCTGTGTAAATTATTTAGCCGGTACTGCAGGTTTGATATAATTTTTTTTTTTATAACGTACCGAGATCCTGTTAAAGCATAAGTTATACAATATTAATACTATTGTAGCTATTGATATCATTTTGACCTTTCATGATTCAAATTTGTAGGCCTATATTGCCATGTCTTTCTGCCATTTTACATTTTCATATCATTATATAAATTATGCAGACGTGTAGAGTGCACTTCGACTTAGCAATTCTTTTAATAAACCTTTCCCACAACAGGAGAAATACATAGTATGCATAATCGATTACAATGAAAATGATCAAACAAAGCCTTGATCAAACAAACTTGCGTTACTGTAAGGCGATACGAGATAATTATGAATTCCTAACAATTTCAACCAACTATTTAACTAAATGTAAACCCGTATCCAATTCCCCGTTTGTCTCCATACCACGGTAGTTGTTGTAGTTCGTGTGGATGATGTGCCACAAGCCATTCCTCCACAGCAGTAGGCAGACGCTACAATAGCAACGATCATCTCAATCAGTCCAAGGATGGCCAACATGGAATCTGCTGCAAGTCGTCCCTCCTAAATTATGCAAAATGAGATGGACATGGTAGTAGATAGTAATACTTTAGTATAATGCTTCTTACGCTTTATACAGTCAAGTATTGTAGTATTGTGGTCTTATCACTTGATTGGGAATGCAAAGACCGTGGGTTACATCCCCTTACTGGCACTTAAGTTCATTGAGCCAAGGCATTTTAACTCGTTGCTTTTCCCCACCAAGGTGTGGAAATCTGGTAGGATGCACCCCAAACTTTTCACGCCATAATATAATGATGTGAGTGTCTCCACAAATTAGAGACCACCTAGACGATATCTAAATTTTAGATTTCAAATCGAATAAATCTAACGATTGGATTTAAAAAGAAATTACTATACGATTAGAAAAGCATAGCGAGATGGCGTGTAAATGTATAGATTGTCGTGTATTACTGTTATTACTTTTTTTTCCCTTTGGGCAGGGGTTGATGTACACTTTAATAGAGCTACGAATACTCAATACATTAAGACAAAACAAAAATCTTATTTGATGAAAGATGAATCTAAATCCTTTTGCAATTTGCTCTTCAATTGCTGACTATTACTGTCCATGTCCTGTTTTATCACACCTTGTTAACTTTTTAGAAACTTAATTATTAAGAAATGATTTAGGTCCGGAATGTTGCTCAGAAAAAGATGAAATCAGATAACATTCGGTTGGCAGTCTTTGACTATTAATCAATCGGGTCTCGAACTACAACTAAAAGGGGCTTATAAATACTAAGCCATTTACATATCAGACCCTTATTATTTATTTGTAGGGCAATTCATGACCTCAATTATGAAGAAATCTGCCTCATAATTTCTTTATGAATTTTCATATAAATATTTACTTCAAAATCTGGTTTATGGGAAATATACGCAATATACATACCCGCGCTCCAGGCTCACAGAACCAATCGGGGTAGTAGGAGTATTCGCATGAATAAAAATAGTGCTCTACACTGACGATCCCAGCGCTAATACCGCCAGCAATGATCTGGCAAAAAGCAATAATTGACGAGATGATGGACATCGTCAGATAGGCAATTATCTACAGGAAAGAAATCAAATATACTTTTACATTTCAAAAACTGGCACAAAGTTATGAGTTTGTAAGATAATGAAATATTTTTTTTTTTTTTGTATTACAAAGAATAAATTAATCTGAAATACAAGACAATCTAAAAAGAACGGTATTCACCTTTGTTTATATTATGTTAATTGTTTTGGCACCATTCTCAGTGGCGGATCCAGGATTTCATTATAGGGGGGGCGGGTGCCAAAATCGGAATTTCAGATTTTGGTACACCCAAATTTTTTCCCGTTACACCGGGCGAGCCAAAAGGTACACTCAATTTTTTTTCACGTCACGCTGGCCGAGCGATAAGCCGGTGGGGGGGTGGTAGGTCAGAGGTCATCATGTATCAGCTATAGGGGAAGATTGGGGGACAATCGGCTTGCTCGTCTATTTTTACTACGATTTTTTTTTTTTTTTTTTTTTTTTTTTGCTAGGGAGGCACGGGCCTGTCACCCCCCCCCCCCCCACCCCCCCCCCCCCCCCTGTATCCGCGCCTGAAACTTACTACTTCAGTGCCATTTGTTACACGGGAAGAACAGATCAAAAAAAAAAAAAAAAAAACAAGAACGACATTTCGTTTTGCTACAGAACTTATTTCAGATCTAAAATTCATGAAACAGACCTTGACGGCGAGAACGTAATAAGGCTTTTATACATACCACGCAAGTGTTCTTCTTTATTGTGCATATCCCCAAGATACCAGTAGGAATGTAGAACTACAAACACAAATAGAAATGAATGAAACTAATCACTCACACAGAAAAACGCTGTATTCAATAGATAATCATAATTAGGTGATTGGTAAAACGTATATTCTACACAGTCTAAATGTAGGGAGGTACTGGAAATTAAAATAATTTGGTCGCAGTGATTGGGGGGAAAGGGATGTTGTCTTGGTTTTAAATACCAAAATTTGACGCAGTTTCATAATATTAAACGTGGTGTTTTTTTATTTTGTAAATCCATCATTTCGCATATTTCTCAATAATGATTCTCCCAATTTCTAACTTTCCTAATTATGTTAGTCGCTAGTTGCATATCAATCACAGAAAGATTGACAAAATTCATCCAGTAATATGCATGACTAGAAAAATAAAGGAAAATGTGAGGGGTGTGATATTTTTTGAATACCATTGTATAGGAGTATGTTCGACTTGTTTGGAAATAAATTTTTAAAAAGGGGTGGGGGCCTCATACCAAAATAGCAGCCCAAATTCCCATTGCGGAATGGCCTGTACTGAGAACCAACTCTGCGATGCCAACCACAATGCTTGCAATACCGAGGCAGAGCTGAAGCCAACCAGTCGCCCGCCCAGCAGCACCATTGAACTTCTCCGAAACGCCACTGGAGGAGTTGGGGTTCTGCACACTGGTAGTGTAATTGACTGGTGCAGGCTGGTGAACGAAGACCGTCTGGCCCTGCACACCGGGCTGGGTTGGGTAAGATGTTGCCTGCATGTTGGATGTATTCCTGTATTAGAAAAAATATAGTAACACAAGGCCTGGAGTAAGTATTTATTTATTTTTAATTTAATTTAATTTTATTTATCTTTTCTTCTTAGAATTTTCTTCATTTGTTTGTTTATTTGTTTCTTTTTGCCTTTGTTTTGTTTTGCTGTGGGTTTTTGGGAGGGGGGGGGGTCCTCACGTGACTAGTTTTAGAGTTCCGACAAGGGATAGGGCTACTATTTCTGTCTCAATCCTTAATTGGCTTATTTGAACAATATTTTCATTTCATTTGCATTTTTCCTTAAAAATATAGCAAAATTATAGGGTTTGTAGTATTATTCCATCAAGGGTTAAACGGAGGACTCCAGGCTGAAAATTAGATGATTTTATGAGTGAAGTAAATTATATCAAGCACAACACTGAAAAAAAGTTATGATCTTATAAGTTTTGCAGTGTTTCCAAACACAGGTACGTGCATAGTCTCATGAAGTATTCAATGATCAAGCGGATGATGTCATACCTTCACTAATTATATTTTATCATATAGAATAAAAACTGTTCAAATTTTCTGCTCCGAGAATATAGAAATAACGCTGGCTCTTTATGGATGAACAAGATTACCGTTGCTGTATCTTATGTCAATATAAGGGATAGATAAAGAAAAATCAGCTTTCTCATTGAATATGCATGAGACTATGGAATCATATGAAGTGGTTCTTCGGGAGGGGGGAGATCAAAATATTTGGAAAAATATGAATAAATCATAACTTCGTTATTTTTTATCCGTCTTTGATAGAATTCTCTGTGTTATGCTTGATATATTGTACTATACTTTTCAACTCATTTGAATTTCAGCCTCCTTTAAAAACGAAAAAGAAAAAATATACGGTATGGCTAAGGCATTTAGATACTTCCTCACTTATTATCTATTCTCTGACTTTATCTTCCTTCCCTTTACACCCCTGACCGGAACGTGTTCGAAGCTCATTTGTGTTTCTCGGATGTTGAGAGTAATAATTACATGATACACCACTATTAAACGTAGGTTTTAGATTTAGTAATACTCAATAATACAAATAATGTTTGTTTCTTATAAAACCCTCCAACTTTAAAAAGAGCAATAACATGGGAAATTTAGACTGTTTTGTTACAAAAATTTGGATTTGACCGTTAGATCAGATTTGTCCACTTTTATTGGCTGTGATGTTAATATGATTATTTCATAAAAATAAATCACAAATTATTAAAGAGCAATTTCAAAAGATGATTTCCTAAAAATTTCCCTTCCAATCCATGCTTGTAGACCATATTTTCCTATATCATTCATTTTTCTTGTATTGTGCACATTCCTATTGATTTTAGATGCTGTTATTGTTAATGAACTGATACGTTTTATCGTGCTTTTTCTTTTTTTAGATTCAATGTGGCAATGATTAAAAAATTTGAAAGTTCATATTATTAGATTTAGCAAAATTATACCCGAGCTCTAAGGCCAATCAACCTGAACAGAAAACCTAAAACCCCACGTTCTTGGCTGGTTGCACAAACTGTAACAACCAAATAAAAATGACTGAAGAGGGCAAACGATATTTTACATCATCTCCATAAATAGCAAATGTCGTCATAGCGTGCTGTCAATCCGGCATATGACGCATGTGTATACCAGGCTTCTCCCTGTGTATACCATGGTAGCTAGTGCACCTGGTTGCCGCCAAGAGAAAGGAACAATACAATATTTTGTTTATTCAACAAGCCGTTCAAGTTGAATCCGAAATACTGTGTATGCATAAGGGCGTCACAGAGGCAATGGTGAATTAAAGTGTATGTAATAAAACTGTTTGGTTATTTCCTTCTTCCAGTGTGCATGTACAATGTATTTTATCATTTGCTTTATGCGGCGGTCACAACTCGCCGTACCATCGACGTGCAACTCCCTACGATGGATTTCGTAGAAAATTCGTGCAGCGGAGGTACCTCGAAGGTACAATGCACGCACGACGTGCAGGAAGTTTTTACAATACCCTTACTATAGAAACGCAGGAATCGCAGAAGTTAACCAGGACCTGTGCGTGCATTGCACATGCATCGCAGGCTACGTCGATGGCACGTGCCCCGTAGCCTACGACGAGTTGTGACCGCCGCATAAGATATACACTAGACTTATTCTGGGCTTCCCAAAAGAACTTAATTTTATCTTTAATATCTTAAATTCAGTTTATAGCGATAAATCAAGGATTTCGAAAGTAGTGAAGGGAATAGTTCCTTGTTATGTTGTCCAACTAGATATGTTATTTTAAAAATCAAAACAACAATGTACCCCCCCCCCCGCTCGTTTCCAAGGCGGGCATTTTTTCCCTATATGGATCATAAATATACACTCTACATGTATAATTTCATGTGCGTACCGCTATGTGGGAGGTACAGAGAATGCGGAACTATACAACAAAAATATTCTTCCGCATTTTATGATGCGATTTCTTGTTATGCATGAAATTTGAAATTAATCTATTAGACATAATCACTACACATACATGATATTACCCATTTTTTTTATTTTTTTTTTTTAATTATGCGTAAAAATTCTCCTCTGCAATGTAGATATATTCATGTATTGAAGTAGTTAAGTACAAGGTTGATATCACTTTCATTTTCTAGTTTCACAATGCATGTATATGCATATTTCATATATATATATATATATAATATATAATATATATATCCGTAAGTTAGACCATGGAACGTCGCCAAGAGTGCTCTACGTGGAAACGGAGCGAGTATATTTCAGGAAATATATATTATTATATATATATATATATATATATATATATATATATATAAGTGTAAGAGAATACATGTACAACAGCCAATGGGCAATTTGTTTTATTCAAATTTTGAAAGAAACGGATGAAGAGAATAATAGTTGACGTAGCCCAAATAAAAGTTCCCAAGAGACCCGGGTTCGATTCCCGGGCAGAGACATTTTTTTCGATCTCACCAAAAAAATTATCCCAAAAGGGAGGATAGCTCTGGGGAACTTTGATTTGAGCTACGTCAACTATTATTCTCTTCATCCATTTCTTTCAATATATATATATATATATATATATATATATATATATATATATATATATATATATATATATATATATGGTCGATTCCAGCGAAAAGTGTACGCGGTGTTTTTGATCATGTTCAGGCCAATAAAAAAATTTAAAAAAATGTAGGAACCTCAATTTTGCGTTTTATGTATCCGCACTGGTGAACTTATTCGTGCCGCATTTGTTCCAACTTCATTTAAAATGAACTTTTTTTTAACGATTTAAAAACATGTCATTTTTGGCCATTTTTGGAAAAAAAAAACTTAATTTTTTTTTCGCGACCAAACTTTTTAAAGAAAATCATCAAATAATTTAGATTCAAGTTATATTTTAGGATGGCACACATCTCAGGAGAAATTGTACCAAAATTGAATAATATAGGGCAATCCAAACAATCTCTGGATTTTTTTTTCCAGTGGTAAATTTGAATGTTACCTACGAATACAGCTTTTTTTAAAGCTTATAAACCATACTAGATATAACGAAGTACGGCTCCTAATTGCCGTACAGAAGCGCCTCACCATTCCCTATCGACATGCATTGTTCCCAGTGACATTGATTTCTTTGTTAATCTGGCAGAAGAGGTCAAAGGTCCGAAATTTTCGAGTGGTCAAAAAATTCAGTTACCTACGAATACACCTATAAACCACTGCCATTTCTATACCTTAACAAATTAGTGACAAATATTGTAGGGAAAGTTGACAAACTATGTCTTGCTGACGTGTGTAAACTTTTATCATCCTTGAACAATAGGTTTTTGCGATATTGCCTTATAAGTGCTGTATTCGTAGGTAACATTTGACATTCCGAATGTTACATACGAATACAAGTATGCATAACGTGTTTCTGGCATATATTTTAGTAATTTGTCTTGAGACAAGTTTCATTTGTCATAAAAATAGGATATTGTGTGATAATTTTCTTGTTTAGAATCTTATGTTTTCATTATGTTTCGACATTTTCCTTATTAATGTAAAATAATTTATATTTTTAATTTTATTGTTGAGAAGTAATTTTCCTCTGAAACAATGTTATTATCAAGTTTAATATATTTCGTATCGCTTATCAAGTGGGGAAACTCTTTCAAATTTGATTACCAAAAAAATTATAGCTTTTTAGGAATAAATAAAAACATGGGATAACATTTCCTGCAGTGGTGTTACGTGTATTCGTAGGTAACAATGTGTATTCGTAGGTAACAATGTAACGTAAATTGTCATTTTCGGCTTTACAATTAACCTCAAATTGCTTTTTCTTTATGGGAAAGGGAGGAATAGTCCCAATAGATATTGGGGACATCGTTTGGACCCAATAATATAAGTTATTTTATTGTATTGGTGATTATCAGATTTGAAGTAAAGTGCCCCAAATTATAACTTAAGGCATTATTCGGGATTAACAAATCTTTTTTTCCTATTTCATTCAAGGCACGTTTGCCGATTGACACAGTCTGTACATAACATATGTGAATTAACCTTCTCTAATTTTATTTCAAAATACGAAATGAATAATATTTACTGAGATGGAGCTTCATTACTTAAACAAAATAAAAACAAAACACAGCGTTGATTTTTTTAACGACTTATCCTTTTTTTTAGATTTCATTTATCAGGTGTTTATGTTTCTTATTAATGAATTGCAGTCTGGAGTTCAATACAAAGCAAACTTGCTTCATTCTTTAAGTGATCTTTAATTTCCAACTTGGGATTTCATGCGTATTTACTCAGACTCATAATTTCATAAGTTATCGAAACCATGTTGATTGAAGTAAAGTTGACTTCATTTTCATTTTTATTTTTCATGAAAATGAAAATGATGTAAAAGTGACAGATGCAGACGTATATCGCTCTCTTTAATCATACAGTGAAGCAGAAATTCAATTTGGTTGGGATATTCAGCCTGGATGTGTGTCATTTACGTATTATATTCTCTCAAAATACTTTGATTTTGGTTACGTTTGAGCAAGAGGTCTTTAACTCTTTCCAATATTCATATCATATCAAGAAACAGTCAGTTATATTTTTAACATATGAACATTTTAACTCATAAACAATTCAAGACACTCACTGTTACCCACAAATAGTATCATTGGAATAAGATAACATAATGGGATAATCATATGTGCATGTAAGTGCCTAGATATATACGACGATACAATACCACAATTTTTTAATTTAAAGGAAGGGTATAATGAATATTTAGATTTAAAAATGAAATATAGCTAATATTTTGTTCGTTTATGGTTTCATGCTGATGTAAATATGATTTCAGAATAAACATGATGAAAGAATGCCTATACCAGTTGGTGAATCATTAAAAAAAGTGCTCTATATCTTTAATGTAATGTTCGTTGAAAGACATTTGATTAACATTTTTTTTTTCTTCGAATTATGTTAAAGTATTTATGTTAGACAGAAGATATCGTATTCATTTTTTTATTGTTGGCTAGGGGCGGATGCCATTAATAAATGTTCGCAATATATTATTCTCATGTGTGAATCTTTTAGTTTAGACGTTTATAATTTTAATCGTTTTTTTATGCTTGTTTTCAAGCACAATGTTGAGAAAAATACTTTACACTTACTAGTACCAATAATCTTGATTAAAAGATAAAAACATACATTTTGGTTAAAAGTTAGTGTTTCCCTAATACTTGGCAGTATGTTCCCATATATTGGCTGAGAAAGATATTTTTCACAAGAAACAGTTTGTTTGATACCCCTACACGATTATTATATCAATTGGATTCAAACAAATAGTTTAAAATATACATGTATGCCAGTTATACCTATGTTACCTACGAATACATTAGCTGTTACCTACGAATACATATGTTTCTACCTCTTCTATAAACCAAAGTAATGGGCGGATTCCAATTTTTTTAGGGTTTTAATGAGGAGTCATTCTATTTCGTTTCAGTAAGATATGACACATCTTAATTACCCTCGTGAAGATTAAACAATGCAAACTGACACAACCCCATGTTTTTCAAACATATTGTCTTAAAACTAAAGCTTAAATAAGATAATGCAAATACAAGGAAATTAGGAGCACAAGCCCTGCTCTTACCGATTTTAACTATTGTTAGAATCTTATTGATGGAATGGAATGACATATTTGGAAGGAAAATGTATATAAGGAGGCAAAATTCTGACTGTATCAAATTAGGGTACGTGTATTCGTAGGTAACATGCAAAAAATATGTTTTACTTTACCCCTTTGCCACAAAGTCAATTTGGGAGATTAAGCGTGGCAATTTATCACACGGATAGGTTGATATGTTGACTTTTTGTGGGTCAAAGGACTAAATCATCAAAGAGGTTCTAAATTTGGACTCAACTTTTTCGCCGTGTACACTTTTCGCTGGAATCGACCATATATATATATACAGTGGTGGCCAAAATTATTAGAACACAGAGCATATTTAAATGATTTTAGTGATTTTCATTCAGTTGACCATTTAGATACCTATAAAATGGTTGGAATGTCTCCGAATATCATCATTATGCTTTGAAAACTAAATAAAGCAATGCGTTGGAAACTCGCCCCCCCCCCCCAAGTCGCCATTTTTTATGTTACACCACCGATTGAAAAATCTAAAAAAATCTTGCCCCTTTCAGGATCAAAGTGTCATAACGTTAAACATTTTAAGCCTCTCCCTACAAAAGTATAAATATTCTGAAAGGAAATTTCCTGAGGATGTCAAAAATGGCATTCATAACAACACAGGGTGAAGTAGTTACATCTTATGTGGGGATTTTAAAATTATTTTTGAAGGGCCCCAAATTTTTAATTCAGTGCCCCTTTCCTTTTAAAAAAATTTGCATTTACGAGGAGTGTCTTCGTTAAATGAAAAAACCTTAACCTTCAATGGGCATGGTTATTTTGGTCATCTCACCACCAAGGGTGGGGGCGAATCCACTCTCCCCATTAGACCAAATTTTCTTAAACATAGCATGTATTTGAGGTATATTAGAATGAATAAACCTGCTAAGTTTCATACTTCTACCTCAAATACTTTTTGAGCAATCGGCATATGTAATTGGCATTTTATTTTTTTTTTTTTTTTTGCATTTGGACTTCATGTTTAATACACAAGTCTATGGGGGAACCAAAAGCGCATAGTGCAACTGTTTTTAATGCTGCGCATTACCAGATGGTCAAGACTATATAAATTTGGTGTCTACATATACGTAAGACCCTATGCTAAAAAGTCATGAAAGCTCATGGCACACAAAAGATATCTTTAATCTGATTTCGGCAAATGAACTAGGGCATTGATAATCCAATAGACTTTGCTTAGGTTCAGGTGTTCTAATAATTTTGGCCACCATTGTATATACATTGTATATTTATTTATTTATTCATTTATTTCTGATCTTTATACAGGGCGGCACATTATCACCAATATACGGTGGTTTTCCACGAGGCCCTGTTGCATTAACACAGAAAACATAGAAAATCAATAACACAAAATAATCAATATACACACATGCAAATTGAAATTCATTGGTATCCTTATAAATAACGTCAACCATTCCATGGAAATTAAAATGAGACGTATCTCTCAGATTCCTTTTATTTACAAGCTTTCGGCAAATATGGCCTTCATCAGGCCTACAAAATAAGACGAAAACGAAATTAGACAAAACATATTAAGTAGTTGACAAACGAAAGTTGTTATATATCAACAAAATATAACAGATATATATATATATATATATATATATATATATATATATATATATATATATATATATATAATATATATATATACAGGGTGACCCAGAAAAAAGGAAACCCAAGTTTGATCCTCAATAATTTTAAAAATATTACCATGGTGGTTATAAAATTTATATCACTGGAAAGTGCAACTCATTACCATTTTAATAATACCCCACTCAGCTCACCAATGTCACGCATCACTGAACCTCATTGTTTTGAAAATGTCTTGCAAAATTGTGAGTGGTTCACTTTCACGCTCATTGAGATGGGTTGCTGCAATGTGCCTAAAAAGGGAACCCAACTTTCATCATCAATCATTTTAAAAACATGACAGTATTGATTATGACGTTTATATCACTGGAAAGCGCCACTCATTATCATAGTATTGATATCTCTTTCAGCTCACCAATGTCACGCATCACCGAACCCCATTGTTCTGAAAATATCTTGCAAAATTGTGATTGATGCACTGTCATGCTTCTTACATTATCCATGGGGAACTGAAGGTTCTCTGGGTTGTCGTGACCAGTAACATGTTGAAATTACCTGGATGGTAAGATTAAAGGACTAAATAAGTAAAAATTTCCAACCCATTTATCAAACTCATTTATTTTAAGTCACTGGAATGCTTTACTTAGATTTGTTAGGAATCTTTGAAGCAACTCATCTCAAGGAGCATGAAAGAGAACCTATCACAATTTTGCGAGAAAATTTTCAAAACAATGGGGTTCAGTGATGCATGATATTGGTGAGCTGAGAGAGGTGTCATTAGAATGGTAATGAGTTGTACTTTTCAGTGATATTAAATTCTTAATCACCACTGAAATATTCTTGAAGTTATTGATGATCAAAGTTGGGTTTCCTTTCCAGGCACATTCACACAAACCATCTCAAGGTGCATGAAAGTGAACCACGCACAATTTTACAAGACCTTTTCAAAACAATGGGGTTTAGTGATGCGTGACATTGGTGAGGTGAGCGAGGTATCATTAGAATGGCAATGAGTTGCACTTTACAGTGATATAAATTTCATAATCACCATTGGAATATTTTTGAAATTATTGTTGATCAAAGTTGGGTTTCCTTTTTTTCGGAAACACCCTGTATATATATATATACAGTGCGTCCCAAAAAGAACTATACACTTTTGAAATGGCTATCAAATAAACAAATATATGGTTCTTGGGGAAAAAAAGTTTAGATAGATATATAAAGCTCATATCCTCAAGTATCATTATGACACAAAAAATTCCGAAAATAACCCATTCTTCAGTGAACAATGCCCCCTTTTGTGTAGGACACAAATATTATCCTGCGCAGGAATTCGTTATTCATTTATCACCTTTGTATGGCACGCCAAGACGGATTCAAGTAATAATGAAATAAATCAGCAAACAAAGACAAAAATAAACTGAATTCAAAGCAAATATCAATGATATGATAACAAAACGGTGAAGAAAAAAAAAATTGTGTATAATTTTGATTGTGTATTTCTAACTTTCGGTATATCTTTTACATTGTTAGCTGAGTCATTCTATTATCCTTTGATTCCCTCTTGGTGTGCCATACAAGGTGATAAATGAATAGAGAATTCCTGCGCAGGCTGTTTTTGTGTCCTTCACAAAAGTTGGTATTGCTCACTGAAGAATGCATTATTTTCGGATTTTTTGTGTCATAATGATAGTTGAGGATATGAGCTGTATAGACATATAAACCTTTTCCCCCAAGAATCATACATGTATATTTTTTTATTTGATAACCATTTCAAAAGTGTATAGTTCTTTTTGGGACGCTTAGTGAAAACGGGCCCCTTGAGTAACGTGCTATGCAGTGAACCATCTTTTATTTTGTAGCCTGATAAAGGCCATGCTGGCCGAAAGCTTGTGAATTAAAGGAATTTGAGAGCTACGTTTCGAGTCATCTGTTTCATTTATTTCGCCTATATATATATATATATATATATATATATATATATATAGTATATAAATAGTGTGCAATCTATCGCGCAATATACTGGATTATAAGTACGACAAATACTAATTATCCCGAGGGCAGATTTGTTTCTCCGAGGCCGCAGGCCGAGGTGAAATAGATCTGCACGAGGGATAATTTAGTATTTGGAGTTCATATAGTCCAGTAATGTTGCAAGATGGGGCGTTCACTATTTATTATAGTAAATAGACCCACGGATCTTTGCCCTTGCCTAATCTGGTTTTATGTTTGCCAAATTTTTGGTGCTAATTAAGCTATTGTGACGTATATTGTTGCTCCGCGTATCCATTGTTATTAACTTTTGCGCACACCATTTTACTGTTTTTAAGCGCAAGCGCAACAAGGGAATCGATAGAATCGATACTCTCCCCATTCATTTGACACGGGCTTTACCCTCCAAAAACCGAAAGTTATATTGTACATAATGTACATATGTACAATATAACAAATTGAAGGTAGGTCACGTGGTACAGACCTAGCCAATCGCAACGCGTATTTTTCTACCACTATTTACTATATATAAATATATATATATATATATATATATATATATATATATATATATATAGTTATATTTTATTATAAATGCTATGATTTTATTTTATTGGCATTCTTCTTTATCAACTGTGATTCATGTGTTTTACAGATGCCAAACAGACAATTTGTTAAATTCATATATATAAATATATATATATATACATATATATACACTGTATATGTATATATATATATATATATATATATATATATATATATATATATATATATATATATATATACATAGCGAAATATATAGGATGAGAGACAACAAAACTGGAAATTTTCTGCAGGTCTGTTTAAAAAAAGGAAAAGGTGTTTTATTACTGATTCTTTTTTGTTTCAATATCTTTTTTTAAAATAATTTACTTTCTGTAATATTAGTCTGTATTCATTCACAGTAACTATTCAAATTAAATATTTTGCTTTCATAGTTCGAGCGCAATATTCTTTATGAATATAATGCTAACATTTTATAATTCAAATTAATTAGAAAAATTAGAAATACTAACAAGTTATCGTTCTTTTCCTCGATAATGAATAATTGCCAAATCGTCTTGCCGCGAGGCAGGTATGCTTTCACTTTAGAAGGACTATTTACAAATTAATATAAACAAACATACTTTAATTGCAGAATTTTTTAAACAACAAATAACGTCACAAAAATCCCACATTCGACATCCAATGTATCATCTACATTAAGTATATCAACGAAATAATCGATAATTACCGGGATACAGCTGAAATCTCAGATATGTGGATGATAATTACAGCTTTAATTTTTTTTTCTATAAAATTAATTTATCATTTACCAAGCTCATATTATATATTATGCACTTAATAACAAAGGATATTTTATTTCTGCTGACAAAGTATGTTATGCATATACAATTGAATGTTATTTCAGGGCCTATTTTGACAGAAAGCATTATCAGTCCCAGTCATGATGATGATGTTTATCTCCATTTCGTTTATGCTTATCTGTTAGGATGTTTCTATGTCACAGATAAAATACATTGGTACAAGCCGAGTAATGCCATGAACACTCTAAGCGCGTATTTAAAAATAGATCTCTACATGTCTTCATTCATATCGGCTTCATGAAATTAAATTAATTAAAAAACGACAACAGACAAAAGATGAAACATTAAGAACATACAGCACTCTAAAGGGTATAACGATTGTAATCATTTTTAAAAGATCGCCTATTATGACAATATAAAACATTCATTATTATGAGTTAAAACCAGCGAGTAATAAAATCATTCATTTAATAGTATGCAAATGCTACAAAAACCAATGGGAATTACCTTTAAATTCTGCCAAAAAGATATCAGTCTGTCTGACACCGAGTCTTTGTAAGTATGGAGGCGTGATATTATACATACGTAGGCTCTGCGATTGGTATGATTTTGTCACGCAAGTGGTATAAAATAAAAACTGAACCTTGTCGTGAATATGGTGGCTTTATTCTGATGTATTCAAGCAAATATTGGATGAAAGAAATGACAGTATTTGATGGATTGGGCGAGTAGCGGGCGCTCTTCCTGTTATAAGTTATAGGTTCAATAGAATATCCCCAAATAAGTTCCTGATTTCCGTACTGCCTTATATTATCAGAATAACAAAATTAAGGCAAGAAAGGGATTCAACAACATACAAACGAACCCCAACCTGCATAGTGAAAACATTCGACTGAGTATTAGAATTGTGTAATT
>CALNVZ010002974.1:41326130-41344243 GCA_940671915.1 Paracentrotus lividus
ATCGTTCACAAATAAAACGGGCCAATTAATAACATGATATTCCAGGGTGAAGAACAAATTAAAAGGAAAAGCATCAATCTCATTTTTCGTCAGTAATTGGGCTATCGACACGGTATCTTAAAGATAAAAGGTTTTTCCATACATTTTCAGTAATTTCTGAAAGGTATTTGTATATGCAATACCCAGTGGCGGATTCAGGATTTTATAAGAGGGGGGGGGGTAAATTGGAATTTCTGAATTTGGTACACCCAAAAAGAATTCCGTCACACCGGGCGACCCAAAGGGATACATACAAATCAACGACGGTCGTGCGATAAGCGGGGGGCGGGGGGTAGGTATTCCGGCCATCGTCCATTACAAAAGGTCATTATGTATCGGCCATAGGCACATGATAGGGGTAAGGCTATAGATTGGTCTATCAGCCTCCAATCCACTTCCTCCCCCTTTTCCCCCTTTTTTTTGGGGGGGGGGGGCGCGGCCCGCTGGGTCCCCCTGGATCCGCGCCTTATACCATGAGGACATTTCAGAAGTATAAAACAAAGGTTTAAAAAAAAAAACACGAGTGTCTGAGTCTTAACAAAATAGCTAGAAATATGATTAATCGTTCTTAGTGTAAACTGGTTTCATATCCTAGTTATTTCATTTTAAAAAGTTCAATTGCAATACAGGTCCACACACGGAAAACTATCTAAAAATGTGAATATAGCTAGAAAAAAAATATTATATTTGAAAAACGGGGCTACAGTTCTATTGTCTCTGCGTTTCTCGGGTACAAAAGCGGCTGGTAGTCTTGGCGTTGTGGCAAAGTGATCTGCGCTTGATTATGCTGCTGAGGGTGCTGCCGTATCTGCGCCTGCTGCAGTGGATGTATCAGCGAGGTCTGTGTCTGCCTCTGTGGGTTGGTAGTCTGCTGCTGTAGAAAGGTCTGCTGCTGCGGATATGTCTGTAACAGTTGATGTTGGTGTGTAAGCTGTTGTAGATATATCTGTTGATTAGACGGCTGCTGGGGAAAATGTTGGTTTTGAGGATACGTCTGGTGTGAGTGTGTCTGCTGCCGGGGAAAACTCTGCGGATTCGTCTGTTGGGTTGGAAAGGTCTGCTGCTGGGGATAACTCTGTGGATTCGTCTGTTGGTTTGGAAAGGTCTGCTGGTGAGGGCAGGTCTGCCCTTGCGGATATCTCTGTTGGGCTGGATAGGCCTGATTATATAGTAGAGTTCTCTGCTGTGGGATTCTTTGGGGCTGTGGAATGTTGTTGGAAGTGGATGCTGGTTGGCCTGTGTGACGCCCATGATGTATACCCTGTTCAGCTAGAAATATATAAGAACAACAATTTTGTTATGATGTTTGTACGTAAACATTATGTTGTTAAATCATGTCAATGATATAGAACCATTTACCTATTCTTGATGGGATATTTGATGGCGCCTTCTAGTTCAGTACGAATCAGAAAATCGAATTGAATGCATTTCGGGGGCTCAATTGTCTGGAAACAAAAGCGGCTGTATTATGTTTACCCATGGGCCCGGTAAGTTCATTGTGTGACTCCGGTCTGCGTCCGCTACTGTACGGTAACTATCATCTTACACACTGAACTATTACCAAATGAGCTATTCACCTCCTCAATCATCCATACAATATTTCAGTTGCATTTCAGTTAATATATATTAACACTTATCATTTATTTCTAGAAACCAACAGAAACTCAACTGCATGCTCAATTACATATGAATGATATGTAATAAAGAAATAGCAAAAACGCGATAAAACGATCGACCAGAAACTTTCAGTCCTTTTGATAATAAATTTATTTACCTCGGTCTCGACATTATACCTTTTCTTTGCCAAATATTTTATTTCATGAGTGTGCTTTGCACCATAGATTCTCTCTTAACTTCCAATATTAACAATACATTTTAAAAATGTAGGCTACAAAAGTTTGAAAAAAAGTGAATTTAAACGGAAATTCGAGTGAATTTTGGAGTCTAAGGTAGAAAGTAGAAATGACAACAACAACTACAACAAAATGAATATAATTATAATTTATGTATAAAGTAGATGGAACAAAATAAAATTAACACCAACTGAGTTTGCCCGGCACTCGGTTACCGTTTATCGAGTTAGTCTACTACCAACTTTGATACGACACCTCATTGACTAATTTGAATTCCTCTCGAGAATACTTTATTCATTTAACTTTGAATGGGTTTTATATGATAATAATAATAATAGCTATATATATATATATATATATATATATATATATATATATATATATATATATATATATATATATATTTATATAGCGCTTAATTCATTATATCCGACTTGGTGAATCTAAGCGCTTTTAGTGTTGGAATTGAGTGTACTTCTTTTTGTTTAGTAAGCATACTCTCTATAAAAAAAATATTCCCCCCAAAAAGGGACGTGAGTTTTGGGGGAAAAAGTGGATTTAGAGGGAAATTAGAGTGACTTTGGTGTGAAAATACATATTCAACTCCTTTGTCACTCATTTTGAAGTAAAATGTGTATTTCCGTTCGAAATTCTCGATTTTCACTCAAAATTCACTCTTTTCTGTCATTTTCACTCGATTTTTAAAGAGAGTTGCAATATGTTCGTGCAAATAAAAAATTTGTTATCATGGAATCATGCAGGGAATAACTACATTGTATAATAACCGTCCGGACATATGATTAAGGAAATCATGTATTTGTGCTATGATATCCGTCTCCGTTTGATCTGGGACACAATGCATAGAGCTGAAGATTGAATAAACAATTAATATTTCAATACTCACCCGTTGATCCGAACGAGAGGGAAAGGTTATGATTCACCTGGTATATCAAGAAACGTAATAATAGTAACATTTACCGCCATACACAATTATTTTTCATATTTAACGTAAGCTTCAGTTCTGGTAAATATCGCAAAATCAATTCTCACCAAATCTAATAACATGAAGCGACTAACAAAATGTTTATATCTATTATGAAATTCCTAAATTCTGTGAAAATCCGCATATACGGTAAGGGCTACTCCTCTGAATGAGCAAACTTGTACATATACATCAACCTAGACCTGTGTAGGGGAAGGGCAGGTACTATACAGTGTGTTCCTAAAAATAAGTTAACCGAAGTTCACAGGTCAGTCATTTCAAAAGTATGTGGTTTATTTTTGTGATTTGCTTACTAAAATACTAAGTAACTCATCAGCTTTAATTTGAGATATTGCTTACGTTCATATTGTCCATGGTCACAGAGTTAGGATCCTTTGAAGGTGAAAGGTACAAAACCTACTTTTTCCAAGTTTTTCGTTTGTAGGGTACATGTTTTTTGTAAGTTTTTGGTTTCGTCGTTTTTTTGTTTTTTGTTTTTTTGTTTTTTTGTTTTTTGTTTTTTTTTTTTGGGGGGGTTTCACACAAAGTTTCAAAGAAATGCATTCTCATTTGGCAATGAGAGGGGTTCGCAATTATGAGTCTCTTGAGTCGTGGAGACGTCGCATTGACATCTTCTGAGACTTCAGGGGTCGTGAGAGAATCGAACAAAAGTCTAAAACATTGTCAAACCTGTTCGATTTCTTCTTATCGCTAGCAAGTTCCTACAACGTCTCTGCGACGTCGTGGATAATTAGGGGACGTCGCGGCAACCCGGCAGAGACGTCACAGAGACTTGCTCGCGTCTGAAAGAATTCTAGTAAAAGATTGAGCATGTTTGACATTTGTTTGTTTTTCTCGCGACTTTCTGGAGACTCAGAAGACGTAGCGGCGGCCTCTATGAGACTCAGAGACTCATATCGAGAAAGCATCTCATTACCAGTGAGAAATCTACTTTAGATGACATTTCATTGAACATTGTTGAAAAAGACCCAATGACACCAACTACTTTAAAAAGGTTTTGTTTCATACCCTACAAAACAAAACCTGGAGAAAATGGGATTTGTATGCTAGCCCCTTGATCCCTTAAAGAACGCTAACTCTGAGACTCATGACAGTTTAGACGTAAGCAATGTCTGAAATTAAATCTGATATGTTACTTATTATTTTAGTAAACAAACCACGAAGATAAAACCATGTATTTTTTAGAATGACTGACCTTTGAACTTCGGTTACGTTTTTTTTTAGGAACACACTATATATGTGAATTTAATTTCACAACATCATAGACGTTCTATCGAGAATTTTTTGATTACTGCTGAAAACCACTGCCAGAACACGTACAAGAAACCGATGTTATTTATGTTTATCTGTTACGGGGCTTTCACAATTGGGTGGAAGCTCAATTGTTAAATGTCTTCCGTTAAAGCGGCGAGAAACTTTGGGCGTAACACCAAAGGGGGAAAAATCGCCAGAAACCGATGGCGAAAGAGTTCCGTCATTGGTCCGACGGTGATGGGTAGCATCTACAGTTTATTGGTTGTCATCGCGGGCGTCCTTTGGATATGTGGTGTGAACGGAAACGGTGGAAACGCAAAACCATCGGACATGGAATAAATAAAATTTCTAAAAAAAGGTTATTATATGGCCATGTTCGCGGCGGAATGAACCTGATAAGCTTTTACAACAAATTGCACTATGGCATGATCACAATTATCCTCTTACAACATCAAATTCTTGTGGATGGCATGGAATTGGTTGCTGTACACACAAAGCCAACAGTAGGCCGATGCTACTATGGCAACGAATGTCCTCAATTAACCCTATACAGCCATGGTGCTTCTGAGTTTTCCGGGCCTCCTGGCAATACAAGACGGATAAATAAATATATATTGTAAAATTGCAATTAAAGGCAGTAAAGCAAGGGATATAAAATGTATTAAGATGGGGTTCAATTGCATGCTTGGAAACAAGTTAGCGCTGAATAGTGAATTCGATTTCCAATTCACATATTAACGCCACAGAAGGGAATATTATGTTATATCTAAGTTTATAAGTATATTATCGTATCGCTTATCAAGTGGGGAACACCTCTTTCAATTTGATTACCTATATAATATTAATTTAGTATCTTTTTAGGAATTATATAAAACATGGAACATTTCCTGCAGTGGTGTTACGTGTATTCGTATGTACATAATGTGGTATCGAGTGTAACTAGTAGACGTAGTTGTCATTTTCGGCTTTACAATTAACCTCATTAATTGCTTTTTCTTTATGGATGGTGAGGAAATTATTTGTCCCAATAGATTATTGGACATTTGTTTTGGACCCATAAGTATAGTTATTTATTGTATTTGGATGATTTATCAGATGTTGACGAGTAAAAGATGCTCTCCAAGATTATACTAAGCAATATTTCGGAGATTAAATCAATCTTTGTTTCCTATTTCATATATCAGGATCGTGGCCGATTGCGTCGTACATAACATTGTGATATTTAACTCTTCTCTAATTTTATTTCAATATCGAAATGAATAATTTTACTGTTGGATGGACTCATTACTTAACAAATTATAAATACATAAACACAGCGTTGATTTTTTTAACGACTTATCCTTTTTTTTAGATTTCATTTATCAGGTGTTTATGTTTCTTATTAATGAATTGCAGTCTGGTAGTTTCAATACAGTTAATGCATAACTGTGCTTCATCTTTAAGTTGCATCTTTATGTTCCAAACTTGGATTTCTTCATGCGTGATATTACTCAGATATCATCAGAAATTTCATATGTTATCGATAACCATGTTGATTGAGTAAAGTTGACTTCATTTTCAATTTTTATTTCATGAAATGAAATTGATTGTTAATTAATTGACAGATGCAGACGTGATATAATCGCTCTCTTTAATCCATACAGTGAGCAGAAATTCATATTGGTTATGGATATTTCGCTCTGGATGTGTGTCACTTCTACGCTATTATATTCTCTCAAATACTTTGATTTTGGTTACGTTGAGCAAAGAGGTCTTTTAACTCTTTCCATATTCATAATCATATCAAGAAACAGTCAGTATATTTTTTAACATATGAACATTTTAACTCATAAACATTCAAAGACACTCACTGTTACCGTCAAAAATAGTATCATTGGAATAAAAGATAAGCATAATGGGATAATCATATGTGCATGTGTGCCTCGATATATACGAAACGATACAATACCACAATTTTTTAAATTTAGGAAGGTATAAATGAATATTAGATTTAAAAAATGAAATATAGCTAATATTTTGTTTCGTTTAATGGTTTCAATGCTGATGTAAATATGAATTTCAGAATAAACATGATGAAAGAAATACTATACCAGTTGGTGGAATCATTAAAAAAAGTGCTCTAATATCTTAATTGTTATGTTCGTTGAAAAGACATTTGATTACTTTTTTTTTTCTTCGAAATTATGTTAAAAGTATTTATGTTAAGACAGAAGATATCGTATCATTTTTTTTATTGTTGGCTAGGGGCGGATGCCATAATAAATGTTCGCAATATATATTCTCATGTGTGAATCTTTAGTTTAGACGTTTTATCAATTTTAATCGTTTTTTTTAATGCTTGTTTTCAGCACAATGTTGAGAAAATACTTTACACTTCTAGTAACCATAATCTTGATTAAAAGATAAAAACATACATTTTTGGTTAAAAATTAGTGGTTTCCCTATACTTGGCAGTATGTTCCATTATTGCTGAGAAAGATATTTTTCACAGAAAACAGTTTGTTTGATACCCCCTACACGATTATTATATATTGGATCAAACATAGTTTAAAAAATATACATGATGCCAGTTATACTATGTTACCCTACGAAATACATTAGCTGTTACCTACGAATACATATGTTTCCCCTACCTCTTCTATAAACCAAAGTAATGGGCCCGGATTTCAATTTTTTTAAGGGTTTTTAATGAGGAGTCATTCTTTTCGTTCAGTAAGATATGACACATCTTATTACCCCGTGAAGATTAACAATGCAAACTGACACAGACCCCATTGTTTTGCAAACATATGTCTTTAAAACTAAAGCTTAAAATAAAGATAATGCAAATAAAGGAAATAAGGAGGCACAAGCCCTGCTCTTACCGATTTACTATTGTTAGAAATCTTATTGATGGAATGGAATGACATATTTGGAAGGAAAATGTATATAAGGAGGCAAAAATTCCCGACTGTATCAAATTAGGTACGTGTATTCGTAGGTAACATGCAAAAATATGTTTTACTTTACCCCCTTGCCACAAAGTCAATTTGGGAGATTAAGCGTGGCAATTTATCACACGGATAGTTGATATGTTGACTTTTTTGTGGGTCTCAAAGGACTAAATCATCAAAGAGGTTCTAAATTTGGACTCAAACTTTTTCCGCCGTGTAAACACTTTTCGCTTGGAATCGGACCCAATATATATATATACAGTGGTGGCCAAAATTATTAGAACACAAGGAGCATATTTAAATGATTTTTAAGTGATTTTCATTCAGTTGACCATTTAGATAAGCCTATAAAATGGTTGGAATGTCTCCGAATAATCAATCATCATTATGCTTTGAAACTAAATAAAGCAATGCGTTTGGAAAACTCGCCCCCCCCAAGTCGCCATTTTTTATGTAACCACCGATTGAAAATCTAAAAAAATCTTGCCGCCTTCAGATCAGTGTCATAACGTTAAACATTTTAAGCCTCTCCCTACAAAAGTATAAATATTTGAAAGGAAATTTCCTGAGGATGTCATGGCATTCATAACAACACAGGGTGAAGTAGTTACATCTATGTGGGGATTTTAAAATTATTTTTGAAGGGCCCCCCAAATTTTTTAATTTCAGTGCCCCTTTCCTTTTAAAAAAATTTGCCATTTTACGAAGGAGTGGTCTTCATTAATGAAAAAACCTTAACCTTCAATGGGCATGGTTTTATTTTGGTCTTCTCACCACAAGGGTGGGGGCGAATCCACTCTCCCCATAGACCAATTTTCTTAAACATAGCAATGTATTTGAGGTATATTAAGATGAATAAACCTGCTAAGTTTCATACTTCTAACTCAAATACTATTTTGAGCAATCGGCATATGTAATTGGCATTTTATTTTTTTTTTTTTTGCATTTGGAACTTCATGTTTAATCACAAGTCTATGGGGGAACCAAAAAGCGCATAGTTGGCAACCTGTTTTTAATGCTGCGCATTAACAGATGGTCAGACTATATAAATTGGAGCTACATATACGTAAGACCCTATGCTTAAAAGTCATGAGCTCATGGGCACACAAAAGATAATCTTTAATCTGATTTCGCAAATGAACTAGGGCATTGATAATCCAATAGACTTGCTTAGGTTCAGGTGTTCTAAATAATTTTGGCCACCATTGTATATAACATTGTATATTTATTTATTTATTCCATTTATTTCTGAATCTTTATAACAGGGCGGCAGCATTATCACCAATATACGGTGGTTTTCCACGAGGCCCTGTTTCATTAACACAGAAAACATAGAAAATCAATAACAACAAAATAATCAATATAACACACATGCAAATTGGAAAATTCATTGGTATCCTATAAATAACGTCAAACGCATTCCATGGAAATTAAAAATGAGAAGTATCTCTCAGATTCTTTTCATTTACAAAGCTTTCGGCAAATATGGCCTTGTCACAGGCCTACAAAATAAGACGAAAACGAAATTAGACAAACAATATAAGTATTTGACAAAACCGAAAGTTGTTATATCAACAATATAACAGATATATATATATAATATATATATATATTATATATATATATATTATATATATATATATTATTACATATATATATATACAGGGTGACCCAGAAAAAAGGAAACCCAAAGTTTGATCCTCAATATTTTTAAAAATATTACCAATGGTGGTTATAATTTATAATCACTGGAAAGTGCAACTCATACCAATTATTAATAATACCCCACTCAGCTCACCAATGTCAACGCAAATACTGAACCTCATCTGTTTTGAAAATGTCTTGCAAAATTGGTGAGTGGTTCACTTTCAGCTCATTGAGATGGGTTGCTGGCAATTGTGCCTAAAAAGGGGAACCCAACTTTCATGCATCAATCATTTTAAAAAACATGACAAGTATTGATTATGACGTTTATATCACTGAAAAGCGGGCCACTCATTATCTGAAATAGTAATTGATATCTTGCTTTCAGCTCACCAATGTCACGTCATAAATCACCGAACACCCATTGTTCTGAAATATCTTGCAAAATTGTTGATTGAGCATGTAATGCTTCTACATTATCCTGGGAACTGAAGGTTTTCTGTGGTTGTCGTGACCAGTAACATGTTGAAATTAAACCTGGATGGTAAGATTAAAGGAGCTAAATAAGTAAAAATTTCGCAACCGCATTTATCAAACTCATTTAGTTTTAAGTCACTGGATATGCTTTACTTAGATTTGTTAGGAATCTTTGAAGCAACTCATCTCAAGGAGCCATGAAAGAGAACCTATACAATTTGCCGAGAAAATTTTCAAAAACAATGGGGTTCAGTGATGCATATATTGGTGAGCTGAGAGAGGTGTATTAGAATGGTAATGAGTTGTACTTTTCAGTGATATTAAATTCTTAATCACCACTGAAATATTCTTGAAGTTATTGATGATCAAAAGTTGGGTTTTCCTTTCCAGGCACATTCACACAAACCATCTCAAGGTGCATGAAGTGAACCAGCGCACAAATTTTACAAGACCTTTTTCAAAACAATGGGGTTTAAAGTGATGCGTGACATTGGTGAGGTGAGCGAGGTATCATTAGAATGGCAATGAGATGGCACTTTACAGTGGATAAAATTTCATTAATTCACCATTGGATATTTTTGAAATTATTGTTGATACAAAGTTGGGTTTCCTATTTTTTCGAAGAAAACCCTGTATATATATAATATACAGTGCCGTCCCAAAAAAGAACTATACACTTTTGAAATGGCTTATCAATAAACAAATATATGGTTCTTGGGGAAAAAAAGGTTTAGATAGATATATAAAGCTCATATCCTCAAGTATCATTATGACACAAAAAAATCCGAAAAATAACCCATTCTTCAGTGAACAGCCCCTTTATATGTGTAGGATCACAAATTATTATCCTGCGCAGGAATTCGTTATTCATTTATCACCTTTGTATGGCACGCAAGACCGGATTCAAGTAATAATGAAATAAATCAGCAAACAAAGACAAAAATAAACTGAATTCAAAGCAAATATCAATGATATGATAACAAACGGTGAAAGAAAAAAAAAATTGTGTAATATTTTGATTGTGTTATTTTCGCTTAACTTTCGGTATATCTTAACATTGTTAGCTGAGTCTTCTCATTTCCTTTGATTTCCCTCTTGGTGTGCCATACAAGGTGTAAATGAATAGAGAATTCTGCGACAGGCTGTTTTTGTGTCCTTTTCACAAAAAGTTGGTATTGCTCACTGAAGAAATGCATTATTTTCGGATTTTTGTGTCAATGAATAGTTGAGGATATGAGCTGTATAGACATATAAACCTTTTTTCCCCCAAGAATCCATACTGATATTTTTTAATTGATAACCATTTCAAAAGTGTATAGTTCTTTTTTGGGACGCTAGTGAAAAACGGGCCCCTTGAGTAACGTGGCTTATGCAGTGAACCATCCTTTTATTTTGTAGCCCTGATAAAGGGCGTCATGCTGGCCGAAAAGCTTCGGTTAGAATTAAAGGAATTGAGAGCTACGTTTCGAGTCATTGTTTTCATTTATTTCGCCTATATATATATAATAATATATTATCATATAATATATATAATATAGTATATAAATAGTGTGCAATCTATCGCGCCAATATACTGGATTATAAGTAGCGACAAAAATACTAATTATCCCGAGGCAGATTTGTTCTCCCGAGGCCGCAGGCGAGGTGAAATAGATCTGCACGAGGGATAATTTAGTATTTGGAGTTCAAATAGTCCAGTAATGTTGCAAGATGGGGGCGTTCAACTATTTAATTATAGTAAATAGACCCCACGGATCTTTGCCCTTTGCCTATCTGGTTTTATGTTTTGCCATTTTTGGTGCAATTAAGCTATTGTGAACGTATAATTTGTTGCTCCGCGTATCCAATTGTTATTAAACTTTTGCGTCGCACACCATTTTACTGTTTTTAACCGCAAGCGCACAAGGGAATCGATAGAATGATTACTGCTCCGCCATTCATTTGACACGGGCTTTACCCTCCAAAAACCGAAAGTTATTTGTACATAATGTACATATGTACATATATAACAGAAATTGAAGGTAGGTCACGTGGTAACAGACCTAAGCCATTCGCAACGCAGTATTTTTCTACATAATTACTATATATAAATATATATTATATTAATATATATATATAGTATATATTATATGTAGTTATATTTTATTATAATGCTATGATTTTATTTTATTGGCATTCTTCTTATCAACTGTGATTCATTGGTGTGTTTACAGATGCCAAACAGACAATTTGTTAAAATTCCATATATAAAATATATATATATATACATATATATACATGTAATATGTATACTATATATATATATATATATATATATATAGTTAGTATAGTATATATATATATCAATAGCGAAATATATAGGATGAGAGACAGACAAAACTGAAATTTTCTGCAGGTGCTGTTTAAAAAAGGAAAAGGTGTTTTATTACTGATTCTTTTTTTGTTTTCAATATCTTTTTTAAAATATTTACTTTCTGTAATATTAAAGTCCTGTAATTCATTCACAGTACTATTCAAATTAAATATTTTGCTTTCAATAGTTCGAGGCAATATTCTTTATGAATATAATGCTAACTTTTATAAATTCAAATAATTAGAAAAATAGAAATACAACAGTTATCGTTCTTTCCTCGATAATGAATAATTGCCAAATCGTCTTGCCGCGAGCAGGTATGCTTTCACTTTAAGAAGGAACTATTAACAAATTAAATAAACAAACATACTTAATTGAGAATTTTTAAAGCACAAATAACGTTACAAAAATCCACATTCGACATCCAATGTATCATCTACTTAAAGTATATCAACGAATAATCGATAATTACCGGGATACAGCTGAAATCTCAAGATATGTGGATGATAATTACACTTTAATTTTTTTTTCTATAAATTAATTTATCAATTTAGCGCAAGCTCATATAATATATTATGCACTAATACAAAGGATATTTTATTTCTGCTGAACAAGTATGTTATGCAATACAATTGAATGTTATTTCAGGGCCTAATTTTGACAGAAAGCAATTATCAGTCCCAGTCATTGATTGATGATGTTTATCCCATTTCGTTTATGCTTATCTGTAGGATGTTTCTAATGTCCAGATAAAATACATTGTAATAAGCCGAGTAATGCCATGAACACTCTAAGCGCGTATTTAAAAATGATCTCTACATGTCTTCATTCTATCGGCTTCATGAAATTAAATTAATTAAAAAACGAAACAACAGAACAAAAGATGAAACATTTAAGAAGCATACAGCACTCTAAAGGGTATAACGATTGTATCATTTTAAAGATCGCCTATTATGACATATAAACATTCATTATTATGAGTTAAAACCAGCGAGTAATAAAATCATCCATTTAATAGTATGCAAATGTCTACAAAAACCAATGGGAATTACCTTTAAATCTGCAAAAAAGATATCAGTCTGTCTGACACCGAGTCTTTGTAAGTATGGAGGCGTGATATTAGTATCGTACGTAGGCTCTGCGTTGGTATGATTTTGTCAGCGCAAGTGTATAAAATAAAACTGAACCTTGTCGTGATATGGTGGCTTTATTCTGATGTATTCAAGCAAAAAATATTGGATGAAAGAAAATACAGTATTTGATGGATTGGGCGAGTAGCGGGCGCTCTCCTGTTATAAGTTATAGGTTCATAGAATATCCCCAAAAAGTTTCGCTGATTCCCGTACTCGCTTATATTATAGAATAACAAAATTAAGGCAAGGAAGGGATTCAACAACATACAAAACGAACCCTCAACCTGCACTAGTGAAAACATCGACTGGAGTATTAGAATTGTGTAATTCTGTCTATTTATAAAAAAAATAAAAAAAAAAAAAAATGCATAAAACATCGTTTCAACAATAAAAGGGCCATTAATAACATGAATATTCCAGGGTGAAGAACAAATTAAAAGGAAAAGCATCAAATCTCATTTTTCGTCAGTAATTTGGGCTATCGACACGGTATGCTTAAAGATAAAGGTTTTCAATACATTTTCAGTAATTTCTGAAAGGTATTTAGTTATAATGCAATACCCAGTGGCGGATTCAGGTTTATAAGAGGGGGGGGGGTAAATTGGAATTTCTGAATTTGGTACCCCAAAGAATTCCGTCACAACACGGGCCGACCCAGGTACATCAAATCACGCTGGTCGTGCGATTAAGCGGGGGGGGGGGGGGTAGGGTATTTTCGGCCATCCGTCCCATCAAAAGGTCATTATGTAATCGGCCATAGGCACATGATAGGGGTAAGGTAATAGATTGGTCTATCAAGCTCGGCAATCCCATTTCACCTCCCCCTTTTTCCCCCTTTTTTTTTTTGGGGGGGGGGGGGCGGCGGGCCCGCTGGGTCCCCTGGATCCGCGCCTTATACATGAGGACCATTTCAGAATTATATAAACAAAGGTTTAAAAAAAAAACAGAGTGTCTGAGTCTTAACAGAAATAGCTAGAAATATATTAATCGTTCTAGTGTAAACTGGTTTCATATCCTATGTTATTTCATTTTAAAAAAGTTCAATTGCAATACAGGTCCACACAGGAAACTATCTAAAAATGTGAATATAGCTAGAAAAAATATTATATTTGAAAAACGGGGCTACAGTTGCTAATGTCCTTGGTTCTCGGGTACAAAAGCGGCTTGGTAGTCTTGGCGTTGTGGCAAAGTGATCTGCGCTTGATTATGCTGCTGAGGGTGTGCCGGTAATCTGCGCCTGCCTGGCAGTGGATGTATCAGCGAGGTCTGTGTCTGCCTCTGTTGGTTGGTAGTCTGCTTGCTGTAGAAAGGTCTGCTGCTGCGGAATATGTCTGTAAGTTGATGTTGGTGTGTAAGCTGTTGTAGATATATCTGTTGATTAGACGGCTGCTGGGGAAAATGTTGGTTTTGAAGGATACGTCTGGTGTGAGTGTGTCTGCTGGCGGGGAACTCTGCGGAATTCTCTGTTGGGGTTGGAAAGAGTCTGCTGCTGGGGATAACTCTGTGGATTCGTCTGTTTTGGTTTGGAAAGGTCTGCTGGGTGAGGGCAGGTCTGCCCTTGCGGATTATTTCTCTGTTGGGCTGGATAGGCCTGATTATATAGTAGATTCTCTGCTGTGGGATTCTTTGGGGCCGTGGAAATGTTGTTGGAAGTGATGCTGGTTGGCCTGTGTGACGCCCATGATGTATAACCCTGTTCAGGCTAGAATATAATAAGAAACAACAATTTGTTATGATGTTTTGTACGTACACATTATGTTGCTTTTTTTTTTTTTTTTTTAAATATGTCAATGATATAGAACATTTACCTATTTCTTGATGGGATATTTGATGGCGCCTTCTAGTACAGTACGAACATGAAAAATCGATTGAATGCATTTCGGGGGCCTCAATTGTCTGGAAACAAGCGGCCTGTATTATGTTTACCCATGGGCCCGGTAAAGTTCATTGGTGTGACTCCGGTCTGCGTCCGCTACTGTAGCGGTAACTATCATCTAACACATGAACTATTACCAAATGAGCTATTCACCTACTCAATCATCCATACAATATTTCAGTTGCATTCAGTTTATATATAACACTTATCAATTTATTTTCTAGAACCAACAGAAACTCAAGCATGGATGCTCAATTACATATGAATGATATAATAAGAGAAATAGCAAAAACGCGAATAAAACGATCGACAAGAAACTTTCAGTCCCATTTGATTTAAATTTATTTACCTCGGCTCGACAATTTATACCTTTTCTTTGCCAAATATTTTATTTCATGAGTGTGCTTTGCACCATAGATTCTCTCTTAACTCCAATATTAACAAATACATTTTAAAAAATGTAGGCTACAAAAAGTTTGAAAAAGTGAATTTTAAACGGAAATTCGAGTGAATTTTGGAGTCTAAGGTAGAAAGTAGAAAATGACAACACAAACTAGCCACAAATGAATATAATTTATAAATTTTATGTTATAAAAGTTAGATGGAACAAAATAAATTAACAACCAACTGGTTTGCCCGGCACTCGGTACCGTTTATCGAGTTAGTCTACTACCAATGTTGATACGACAACCTCATTGACTAATTTGATTCCTCTCGAGAATACTTTATTCATTATAACTTTGATGGGTTTTATATGATAATAATAATAATAGCTTATATATATATATAATATATATATATAATATAGTATATATATATATAATAATATATATATATATATTTAGTATAGCGCTTAATTCATTATATCCGACTTGGTGAATCTAGCGCTTTTAGTGTTTTGAAATTGAGTGTACTTCTTTTTGTTTAGTAAGCATACTCTCTATAAAAAATATTCCCCCAAAAAGGACGTGAGTTTTGGGGAAAAAGTGGATTTAGAGGAAATTAGAGTGAACTTTGGTGTGAAAATACTATTCAACTCCTTTGTCACTCATTTTGAGTAAAATGTGTTTTTTCCGTCGAAATTCTCGATTTTCACTCAAAATTCCTCTTTTCTGTCATTTTCACTCGATTTTTAAGGAGAGTTGCAAATATGTTTCGTGCAAATAAAAAATTTGTTATCATGGAATCATGCAGGGAATAACAACATTGTATAATAACCGTCGGACATATGAATTAAGGAAATCATGTAATTTGTTGCTAGATGATATCCGTCTCCGTTTGATCTGGGACACAGATGCATAGAGCTGAAGATTGAATAAAACAATTAATATTCAGATACTCACCCGTGATCCGAACGAGAAGGGAAAAGGTTATGATTTCACCTGGTATATCAAGAAACGTAATAATCAGTAACATTTACCCTATAACACACATTTTTTTTCATATAAACGTAATAGTCTATCAGTTCTGGTAAATATCAGTGTCAAAATGCGATATCTTGCGAGCGCAAATCTACCAGAATATATAGAGCGAAATTTGTCACATAGATCTAGAAAATACTAACAAAATGTTTTATATCTATTATGAAATTCCTAAATTCTGTGAAAATCCGCATATTTTACAGGTAAGGCTACTTCCTCTGATGGCAAACTTGTACATATACATCAACCTAACGACGCATGTGTAGGGGAGGGCAGGTACTTATAACAGTGTGTTCCTAAAAATAAGTTAACCGAAGTTCACAGTCAGTCATTTCAAAAGTATGTGGTATTATTTTTGTGATTTGCTTACTAATACTAAGTTAACTCATCAGCTTTTAATTTGAGATAGTTGCTTACGTTTCAATATTGTCCATGGTCACAGAGTTAGGTCCTTTGAAGGTGAAAGGTACAAAACCGTACTTTTTTCCAAGTTTTTTCGTTTGTAGCGGGTACATGTTTTTTTTGTAAAAGTTTTGGTTCGTGTTTTTTGTTTTTTGTTTTTTTTGTTTTTGTTTTTTTGTTTTTTTTTTTTTTTTGGGGGGGGGTTTCACACAAAGGTTTCAAAGAAATGCATTCTCATTTGGCAATGAAGGGGTTCGCAATTATAGTCTCTTGAGTGCGTGGAGACGTCGAAATGACATCTTCTGAGACTTTCAGGGCGGTCGTGAGAGAATCGAACAAAAGTCTAAAACATTGTCAAACCTGTTCGATTCTCTTAATCGCAGCAAGTTCCTACAACGTCTCTGCGACGTCGTGGATAATTAGGGGACGTCGCGGCAACCCGCAAGAGAACCGTCACAGAGACTTGCGTCGGCGTTTGACAAGAATTCTAGTGAAAAGATTGAGGCATGTTTGAGCATTTGTTTGAGTTTTCTCGCGACTTTCTGGAGCTCAGAAGACGTAGCGCGGCCTCCTAGAGACTGCCAGAACTCATATCGAGAAAGCATCTCATTACCAGGTGAGAAATCTACCTTTAGATGACATTATCATTGAAACTTGCTGAAAAAGAAAAGACCCAATGACACCAACTACTTTAAAAAGGTTTTGTTTCATGACCCTACAAAAAAGAAACCTGGAGAAAATGGGATTTTGTATCTATTACCTTTCAAAGAAACGCTAACTCTGAGACTCATGACAGTTTAGACGTAAGCCAATGTATGAAATTAGAATCTGATGAGTTACTTATTATTTTAGTAAACAAACCAAGAAGAATAACCATGTATTTTTTTAAAATGACGTTGAACCTTTGAACTTCGGTATACGTTTTTTTAGGTTACACACTATATATGTGAAATTTTAAATTTCAGCAAACATCACTAGACGTACTCGAGAATTTTTGATTACTGCTGAAAACACGCCAGAAAACGTACAAGAAACCGATGTTATTTATTGTTTATGCTGTTACGGGGCTTTCACAATTGGGTGGAAGCTCAATTGTTAAAAGTGTCTTCCGTTAAAGCGGCGAGAAACTTTGGGCGTACAGCAAAGGGCGGAAAAATCGCCAAAATAAACAAAAAGAAACGATGGCGAAAGAGATCCGTCATTGGTCCGACGGTGATGGGTAGCATTACAGTTTCATTGGTTTGTCATCGCGGGCGTCCTTTGGATATGTGGTGTGAAGGAAACGGTGGAAACGCAAAACGCATCGGACATGGAATAAATAAAATTTCTAAAATAAAGGTTATATATGGCCGATGTTCGCCGGCGGAATGACCTTGGATAAGCTTTCACAAATTGCAGCTATGGGCATGATCACAATTATCCCTTCTTACCACATCAAATTCTTTGGATGGCATGGTAATTGGTTGCTGTAACACACAACGCCACACAGTAGGCCGATGCCTACTAATGGCAACAATGCGTCCTCAAATTAACGCCTATGACGCCATGAGTGCTTCTGGATGTTTTCCGGGCCTCCGGCAATACAAGACGGATAATAAATATATATTGTAAATTGAATTAAGGCAGTAAGTAAACGCGAGCTGGTCGGCAAGGATATAAAATGTTTTAGATGGGGTTCAATTGCATGCTTGGAAACAAGTTAGCGCTGATGGCAGTGAATTCGAT
>CALNVZ010002974.1:41350992-41414360 GCA_940671915.1 Paracentrotus lividus
ACGTTTTAAAAACGTTTTATAAACGTTAAAAGAACAACAAAAAAAAACCTTTAAAAACCTTTTGGAAGCTCGAGACGTAAAAGAAACCTTTTAAAAATCGTTTGGAACGTTCTTAAAACGTTTTTAAAACGTTTTTAAAACCTTGAAATGTACTAAAAACGTTTTAAGCACGTCTAGAAAACCTTTAAAAAACCTTTTGAACCTCTTAAAAACTTGGGTAAACAATATAACATATACAAATATGTTATATAATTCATGCACCTCAAAAACTTGGCCACCATTTATGGAATGGCTTAAGAGTGACGTGTCTCCAATCTAGATCATGCTTAAAACCAGACATAACTGGATACCATTGGGATTTAACACTGTATGATACTCCAGAAAATTTATAGTTTATTGAAAGTATTGTTTGTGGTGGTTAGTTATTACTTTATTTGTTATGTTAGTACATTCCAATACTGAATTACTTTTCTTTATATTTATTTGTGTTTCAGAACAATATTACAATAAAATGAAACACCAAAGAATGAATTTTTTACTGTTAAATGGAAATAATTTCAATCAACACGTTTATTTCATTATGTCTAACGTATTATATGCTAATCACCTTCTAATTTGCATAAGGTCCCATTTGGACGTATAAAAAACGTTCATAAAAACGTTTAATAAAATAAGTCTCATTATAAGGTTAAATTGAAACGTTTTGTGAACGTTTTGATTAAAATGTTACATTTTGTAATGTTCTGTGTTTGCTGGGATGACGTCATCGATCAATCCTCGGCGCGCGGCCTCGTTCGTGTATGGAAAATCATTAAAAATATGTTATTGCTATTTCTTTTTTTTTTCTTTCTTTTTTTTTTTTTTAATGATTCGTGTACACATAATATAATAAAACAAACAAATCTCGATTTCAATATAGAAATCGCCTATAGTATTTTAGTGATCTGTGTTTTTATTTGTTTTTATTTAGTTGCACGTAGAAAACATGATCACTTCTGGTATTTGTTTTAAAAATTCTAAGTTGATCGATTTATTGAACTGGACGTATATAAAACGTTCTGTAAATGTTATGTACAAAACGTCCACAAACGTTTTGTAAAGGGTCCTATATCAAACGTTCTGTAAACGTCCTATACCAAACGTTTTGTAAACGTCCTATACCAAACGTTTTGTAAACGTCCTATACAAAACGTTTTATTTTGTAACGTCCAAAAAACGTTTTTTAAACGTTCTCAAAAAACCTAAACTTTGACATAAATGAGAATTCCAAACTTTAACATTATATAAACGTTTTAAAATCGTTCATTTAGGACTAAGACGTACAGGACCTAAAAAGAACGTTTCGAAAACGTTCTGTGTTTGCTGGGTGTGCGTCTGTACAGTTTGCTTATTAAATGGAATTCACATACAGATAATGCTACGAACAGTGATGTCCTTTTCGCAATGCGCATGTTATTCAATCAATTGTACCACCTTCTATTCACTGCTGTTGCTAAGCTGGGCATCCACCAGCAATTTATAAGAATAGACGGTTCGAAGTATTCAATTAGCCTGTAATTAAAGAATGGAACAATGTTTCTAACCTACTCGTGAATGGCATACTGGTCACGATTGATGTTATTTCGGCAATCGTATTGCTCTCAGATTGTCAAGCCAAAACAACCTTTGTTTGAGAATGTTGATTGTATCCAACTTCTATTCACTGTTGTTGCTAAGCCGGGCATTCACCAGCAATCTGTAAGAAAATACCGGGTTCTTGAGTTCTAACAAGGTATTCAATTAGCCTGTAATTGAAGAATGGAGAACAATATTTGGAATCTACCGGTACTCGTGAATTGCATACTTGTCATGATAAATGTTATGTCTCGTAAGCTTTCAGATTGTCAAGCCAAAACTACCTTTGTTTCAGAATGTATCAACTTGATTATGCTCGGAAACAGAATAAATAGAGAAGGTACATTGAAACGACATTGCAACTATTTGTATTAAAAGCTAGTCAGTCATTTTAATGGGTGAGCTGGCTTCACCCAGCTACTTTTATTGTCCTAGTCGGTCACGTCGACGGACTAGCATCAAGCTTGACGGACAAGCTTTAAAGCTCGTCCGTCAAGTTGAGAGATTTAGATTCAGTTGTATGCTAGTCCGTCTCGATGGACTAACATGACAGACTAGCTTAAAAACTAGTCCGACTAGCTTTAAAGCTAGTCGGTCCATTGACGGACGAGGTTAGGTTTTCAGTGTCATTTGATGAAATAATACATTTTATGAAACAGTCATTTATCACACAGGTCCGGAAAGGGCAACGGTCAAATTTTCCTTGTGCGTGGAGAAGTACTAACATGATTTATATGATACATACTGTTTTTCAAAAATCCCAACCCACCAATAATACTCTTTCACAAAGTATTGACATGATTGAAGACTCAGGAATGTAGCAGTTTTGGACATCAAATATAGCAAATAAGATACAGGTTATCATCGTGGCACATGCAGAAACCGATGAAAGTATAGACATCACCAAATATGCTGATATCTGACAATACAAAGAAACAAAGTAATATAAGTTTCTAAAAAAAAAATCACACATGCAAACGACTAGAATTTAAATGCCTGGTAGACAACTAAAACGATGGCATATTTATGAAAAAATATTTCCAAAAAATGTTTTTTAGGTTGAATAAAGACTATATTAAACATGCTGATAGAATCATATGATAAATTTGAAAGCTTAACATTAGAACGATAGACATATACACGTAGGAAGAAGGATTGCGATATCAAATTTAGTCAACTTTGAGCAAATGTTTTGCTCAATGGTTGAAGCCAATAATAATCGTGTACCACACATTATCCCTGTTTATGATATTCAACAACGAATTATTGTTCTTTGGGCAATTTGGATTGTTATTTCAATGGTTAATTTTTATTTATGTTTTATTACGTTCTTAGGATTACGTACCACTTTCTTTCTCTTTCTATAACTCACGATGCCTAGAATTCCTGCTGGTCCATAGCACTGTAAAATATTGAATATGAACAACATTGCAAAGTTAATTGTAAGTGGTAAATATAGTCGTGGTGTAACTACGTTCAAAATAAGGATATACTATCGGACACTGTTCCAAATACCAGAAGGCAGCTCCATATCCCCATAGCAAAGAATCAGAAGAAAGATCCTCGAAAGAACTTTACCACTCCTACCATAATCATCCCCATAGCACATCATAGCTGGATCCATCCTGTCACTCTGCAGGAGTATCCATTGTAGTATGAGGAATAGTAATGGGTGGCAGGAGTGGGATCCTGATGAATATGATCTGGTTGCTGATGAGGAGACATTGTTTTCTTACCCGGAGCTGCAAATGGCGGATGAGTCATGTATATAGTCGTCATAGGGTAATGGATTTTTCAAGAAATTATGTTTATTTTCCCTGATAAGTGAGATTCACTTACCAAAAGACTGGTCCAGATCCCCATTGCAAAGAATCGGATGACAGATCCTAGTAAGAACTGTGCTACTCCCACCATAAGCATGCCCATAGCACAGCTTAGCTGGATCCACCCCGTTGCTCTGCCAGAGTGTCCATTGTAGCTTTGGGAATAGTTAGGGATGGCAGGAGTAGGAATCCGATGGATCTGACCCAATCGCGGATGATAGGACATGGTTGTCTGAACTCGAAATGTGTTTTAACGATGTGCTATAATCATCAGCTGAAGGATACGAAGGGGGAAATCCACATTAACAACACCCAACCTCACCCATCATTTTTATGAAAACCAATAGAACTTTTTTTACATTGTACATAATGGCATATACCTAGTATGTGTAGTTGCAACGGTTACTCAGTGGTTTCTGGCTATAGTCATAGTTTCGAATACTTCCTGGCCGGTGATTCCTGAGATATTGTAGCGTATGTGTAGCCTGACATCGCAAACTCTGAAAATTAGCTCTATAGCTTCCTTTCCGGAGGACTGAGTTTCCTTTTTCCTTTTTGCACTTTCAACGAATTCATGCGAATAGTAAATGTTATAAATAATATGGTTTCTTATGATAAAACATAATTCAATCAATACACGTGTTATATTTCCTGGCATTGTGAACTTCGTGCGTGTTTTGTTGAGTATTTGTAGTTTTGTATTACCCTTTTTTTTATTTGTTAAGGCCTACAATGAGAATATTATTACATGTCCTTGTAGCAGTTTGTAATGATAGTATAATAACAAAAATCACTGAGATACGATATAGACTCTTGTCTACGATGACTAACTGGTGTTTACCCCCCCCCCCCCGCCCCCCCCCAAACAAAATCCATATTTCTTTTGGTCAGTTTAATTTCACCTGTTCTCTGACCCTCTCTTTCTTTCATCCTCCTTTGTCCATTAGGATAGCAAGATGAACCTAATCAACACACACATTTGATACTATGATGTTTAGAATTTTACATGATCTGGCCCCTGAATATATGAAAATTTCCGTTTTAAATAAACCAACTACGCATTTTCTCCGTAATATCAATAATTTGAGTCTCCCCATACCAAGAACGAATAACTGTAAAATAACTTTTTATTACAGAGCTGCTTCCTCATACAATCAAGTAACAAAATAAATTCGTGTTGCCTATACAATAAAATCTTTTAAAACTAGTATGCAAAAGTTTATTTTATTTTATTTTTATTAAAACATCTTTATACAGGATTACAAGTTCAGAATACACTGTTTTTCAACAAGGTCCTGTTAACATATTAAAAAACATGAATTAGAACATTTATCAACACATGATCAAAAACAACATTATAATGCATACTACGAATTACTAATAGAAAATTTGAAATTGATAATCATGTAAAATAACTAAACAAAATACAAAGATGTCATTTTAACAAAGATATATTGGAATAGTTGCTTAATTTTAATGATTGAAATAAAAAAAAAGTAATGATCAGTGGAATTTATGATATAAAAGATTTAAAACAACATATAATTGGATCAATGAAGAGGCAAGTTTAGTTAAGAATGGTAATTTGAGCTTTGAGAACAGATACAAAGGCAGTATTTAATTTAGTTTAAGATAAGATCATATTTAGAGATTCATTTCCTTATACATGCGTTTAAAAGTGTCAATAGATGAAGCGTTTTGTAAAATTGATGGTAGATTATTCCATATCTTACCCCCGCATATTTGAAACTTCTTTTAAAACATTCAAGAGTTGGCTTGGGTAAAACTACATTAAGCGAGTCAGAATATCGTGTATTTACATCGTGCCTATCACAGACCATTTCTATCTCATTACACATTCTCACAGGTGCTTTCCCATGGATACAATTGTACATAATGCAAGAAAGGAAATAATCTCTTCTTTCGTCTAACGTTTGCCATTGTAACGATTGAATTATATCCAAGCTTTTGGTTTTGTAATCAAATTTCCCTTTAACGATGCGTGCAGCTCTCTTTTGTAAAAGTAAAAGAATGGTTTTGTTTCTTGAAGAGCAATTCCCCCAGACTGAGCATGAATAATAAAAAACCGGTTGTATTGTGCATTTATAGATTACATTAAACATTTTACTGCTAATGAATTTTCTAAGTTTTCTTAAAGTATAGATTTTATAACATAATGATCGACTAAGATTTTTTATATGATGATCCCATGATAACTTGTCATCAATTTCAATTCCTAAATATCTTATATGTGGTACTGGTTCAATTCGTTCATTTGTCTATTCAGACATTGAGTTCATAACTACTTTTATAATTATTACCTAACAACATGATATTACTCTTTCTGGCATGAATACGTAATCTATTTTTATTGTACCATTCCTTTATAGCATTTAAATCTTCCTGAAGTCTTAAAGTAATAACATTGATATCATTGTGAGAATTATATTTTACGACATCATCAGCATAAATATTACATGTACATGAGCATAAGCATTCAGAGATATCATTAATAAATATTAAAAATAGGGAGGGGCCTAGAATGCTGCCCTGAGGAATTCCTACTCCTATTTCTTCAGTTTCAGAAATCTTACCATTAAAAAATACCGATTGTTTTCTATCAGAAAGGAAACTTTCAAACCATTCAAATTCATTATGCAGAAACACCATATTTCTTTAACTTAAATAATAGAAGCTCATGATCGATACAATCAAAACATTTTGAAATGTCAAGAAAACATGCACCAACTTTCTCCTTTAAATTAAATGCTTCGTACCTGTCATCAATGACTCTGTGTAAACATGTATTTGTGGAATGATTTGGCAAGAAAGCATATTGATCGATATTTACAAGATTATGGGTTTGAAAATAAGATACAAACTGAGATTGTACTTCTTTCTCAATTAATTTGGCGATATAAAATACAACTGAAATGGGTCGATAATTAGAAATATCATCTTTATTGCCTTTTCCCTTGTATACCGGAGTTGTCCTAGCAAGTTTCCAGTCTTCTGGCAAGAATCACTGAGTAATACTTAAATTAAAAATGTAATTAAGAGAGGTATTTATATACGGTGCAGCAATATGTAGGAGTTTAGTATCGAAATGAAGGATGTCTAGGCTACTTTCTTTAGATAAAAGTGACAAGTTCTTATACGTCTTTTCAGGATTAATTGAATTTAGTTTAAAAATATAGATACAGTCAGGATGACTCCAATGAATACTGTCCTTACTAAAAGTGTCAGAAATCTGCTTACCTACATTAACAAAATGATGATTAAAAGCAGTACTATCAATTATAATCATCTCCCCTTTACTCCTCCGTTTAGGGTCGTGTGGTCTTGTATCCCTTTCATAAAATGTATTGAATATGACTTGGAATGTTAACATGTTAATGTTAATATGATATGTTTAATACAATTGCTTGCTTTTTGTCTGCTTGGTTTTATATATATATATATATATATATATATATATATATATATATATATATATATATATATATATATATATATATATATATATATATATATATATATATATACATGTATCAATCAAGGACCCCATGGAAGCACAGCGGTATTGTGTGAATACTGCTGAAATGGACACACACACACACACACACACACACACACACACACACATAATTAACCTCTTGTTTGCAAATTTATCGTAATTGAACTAACCTACAGATGACTGATCTTCGAACCAATATTCACCTCAGAGAAACATTGCAGGAGATTACCAAGTTACCAACTCCTGATCTTTTATTAGACATGTTTTGAATGTAGGCTACTCGCTGCTATATCCGGGTTATTGACTTTTGACCTATATTCCTTCATGTTTTTTCCTTTTGCAGGATTATGGATCTCTTCATAGAAAAAAAAATGCCACAAGAGTTAACTTTTTGATGGTGGTTGGTAAAGTGTATTAATCGGTTGGTGTAGCAGGAAGTAATATTTATTGCAGAGAGAGTGAATTCGATATGCATGTACACCATAGAATTAAGAACGTGGATATTGTTTCACTAAATAGAATATTGTAGTTGTAACTTTGGTAAAATAACTGATTTGAATTTGATTTGATTTATTGGTTCCCAAATAACAATCTGATAACAATTAAAGAAAATGTATGTCACCTATTGATGTTCAATACAAGACAAAAACTGACATTATAAGGTAGGGCTATAGCTTAAGCAAAGCTTGATCGGCTCGCAGCCCTAGAAGAATAGGCCTACGTAATCATATTCTTATATCAGAAATAATATTACAATATCAAATTAATAGAAGTTTGACTTGCATATTTGGATAGCAGAGTTATAGTAAGAAATAAGTACTGAAAGATGGACAGTTTGTAGTATTAACATTAATTACCATCATTGTGATGCCAGGTCATGGGGTTTACATTCGTTATTATAATAAAATAATTTAACTATACATAATATTAAAAGACGAACGGTTGCACATAAATCTATGCTGTCACAGGCACAATGTAAAAAGCGGAACCAATGATTTGTAGTTCGGTGGAGAGGGGCAAAGAGGGCAATATTGTTGGGTAATTAATAATACAACATCAATGTTTGATTTCCTCAAATATGCCGCTTGTTCTTTGACTAATATAAATATATATCTAGTGAGTTAAAGTAATGTCCCATCATTTTGAGTTTTGTTTCGTTTGAAGCATGAAAATTCAATGAAATTCAATTCGTGATATGTATAGGTAGAGTCATCCTCCCAGCATTTGTTGGTGCTCTTTTTATTTTGATCTTTTCACGCATGACTGAGTAAAACACAATCTTCAGAAGTCTTCAGAATCTCAATTTTACCAAGTGGATGGACGAAGATTAAAGCAAGCGTTGAAAGAATATGTGTGCACACACCCACACATACACACACACACACACAAACACACACAATTCCATCCTCTTTCACACACACACACACACATCATCATCACACACGCATCCATAAACACAGAAAACAGTTGACAATAACATTTCCCGTTTTCTGATTAAGCACTGATGTTTTGTTTACAAAGATCATCACTGAATGTTTTATACTTGGTAATTCCTTAACAACACTGTTTGTATGTGTATGTGAGTGTGTGTGTGTGTGTGTGTGTGTTTGTGTTTGTGTGTGTGTGTGTGTGTGTGTGTGTGTGTGTGTGAGGGTGTGTGTGTATGTGTGGTGTATTTGTGTGTATTGGTGTGGATGCGATAGGGTATGTATATACGTTTGTTTTGAAGGGTGGTTTATATGGGTTTGTTTTTGTGTTTGTATGAAGGTATGTGTGGGTGTGTGTTTTTGTGCGTGCACATAAGTGATAAATTCTCAATTTGTTTATTCTTCTCCTAGCCACTTGGCGCATGCGAGATGTTGCTGTGTTCTGAAGATTGTCTGTTATTCAGTCATAAAAAAGGTACCAACCAATGCTGGGAAGATGTCTCTACAAACGTACATCATGAAACCTACAACTTCAAAATGATGGGACTTTTGTTGAATTTGATTTTTAGAAAGAATATTTTGAAACATGTTAACTAAACAGAACAGTAAACGAGAACAACACACAAAAAAAGAAAAGCACTTATAGTTATTGGCAAAGGGGGAAAATTGTATTTCATGACATTAAGTGCAACAGTAAAAAGTGATTGATAATGGGCCTTCCATGCACGGATTCAGAGACATTCATTTAGGGCATGTCTTTCATGTAGGGAGGGGTATATATACCCATTTTCTCTTTCAATTCCTTAAGATTGCCCAATAATTGCCAAAACGTCTTTTCCTTATTTTCTTTTGTTAGGAATAAACATTATTTTCTCTGATTTGAAATTATTGTATAGTCTCAATGTCAGGAAAGAAATTATACAGAGCGAAATGTACATATTGTAGATTACAAGGAAGGCATGCGGATTGACGGGTTTACGAAAGTAGACAAGAAGGAATTGTATTGTTACCATGGTTACGGACAGGAGTTTCAGCCATGCGGGTAGAAGGAGGCGAAGCATGATTTGACTTCGTTTATTTGTTTAATTTACTCCTGTTTCAAAGACTTATTTTGGTGTAGACTTACAATTATTTCATCAATTAACTGTTACCGATGTTCTTCGAGATCTAGTCTTATTTAATGTAACTCTACAGTGCTACGTTAGTGCCGAGTCATAATTTCTACAGCGGGGAATTCAACTATGGATCGAGAGAGATCAACCTAAGACGGCGGAGGCTCAACGAGACGCGGAAGAACGAACTGGAGGGATCAACGCAGCAGCTTTCGACCCCGGAGCCGTGGCGGTGGACATCACAGCGGACTAGACAGTGGACATCAGATGCGAGAAGACTTTTATGATTAAGATGAGTCAATATTGTATATTTTGTTCAATTGTTCATTGAATTTTATGTTGAGATGAGACAAGCTTTAATAAAATCTCAATCATAATTTCATTCAGATCAAGGTTCAATGTTTTTCATTGAAGTGAAACAAGTTTTAATAACAGTAAGCAGCGGTCAAGAAAAAATAATATCACACCCGTGACACTCAAGATGATTGCCGTCTTTATTGTTTGCAAAAATGTAAAATAGGATGGATACTAGTCATTCTCTGTTGCCACATGAGGCATTTTGGGGGGCATCCACCTATGTCCGCCGTTTTTTATACGGTCCTCATGTTTCTCGAGGTTCCAATATCCTTGCTATCTAATTATTCATGTTTTTTTTTAAATATATAAATCCAACTATCTTTACGTATGTTATTACAAGCTGAAGACGTTGACTTTGGGCTATCATATCCTCTTGCTGGATATAGGAAAACAGTATCCACAGCTTGAAAATAGGGTCTTTTTTTTATTTCTCATGCGGGTTGACTTCATGTAGTATGATTCTGTAGTTCTTATAGACATGATAGAGGTGGTGTGGTCGAGTGGACAAGTTGCCGGACTGACGATCACAATATCCTTTGACGTCCTTTGACGTCCTTTGACAAGATAATATTTTACAAAGGTAAATGGGTGCGGTAGGAAGAAAATTCTTAAATATTTAATGCGCTCTTTATCCGGTGAGAATACCAGATTGTATTTAGTGATTATATTCATATATAAATTGGGCAACATAAATCTACCACTATCATAATTATTATTTTTTTATTGTCTCTGGTTTCTGGGGTATACGAGAGGCTGGTAGTTAAATTTGTTCTTGTGGTAAGGTCCCATGATCTGGGATTTGCTGATGAAGCTGCTGTTGGAGATACGTGTGCTGCAAAGGAAAGATCTGTGACTGAGCCTGCTGCTGTGTCTGCTGTCGTTGATTGCTCGGCGGATTAGACGGTTGATGTTGGACAGTCTGGTGGTGTGGATATGTCTGCTGTGGATATGTCTGCTGTGGATATGTCTGCTGTGGATGTGTATGTTGCCGGGGAAATGTTTGTGAACTTGGCTCTTGCTGTTGGAAAGTATATGGGTATGCCTGCTGCTGCAGATAAGTCTGCAGATTAGTTGGTTGGTGTGGGAACGCCTGTTGGTTTGGATAAGTCTGCTGATGCGAATTTATGTGGTGCGTTGGATACGTCTGCTCTAGGTTTGTTTGTTGATGTGGATTACTGGTGAAAGTTGTTGCCGGTTGATCTGTGTGACTTCGGTAAGCCATCCCATGTTGGGCTGGAAATGAGAACAAGGAATAACCGAAATAATTGATATGTTGAACACCATATATCCGCAATGAACGGCAGATGCACAAAGATGTACATACTATGAGAAGAAATACTTATGAAACTATTATTTCATGGTTACATATTCCTATCCCCCGAATGAAAATATTCATTTTTGTAAAACTCTATGATTATAATAATTATCACTGACACAAAATTTTACTCCTCTTGCATTTAGAGAGCAGTTGACGATTCTTGTTCTATACACTCGATAATGATTTTATATCAGACATATAACAATTTTTTTTTGCATATTGAAATGTTGTCACATCGACTGACAATTTCGCTTCACTTGAAATGGTTTTGTGGTTACCCTAGCCCCCCCCCCCCTTCTCTACCATTCCAAATTCATGTATTATCATAACCTAACGGCATATTTAATGAAATTAGCATAGAAACAACAGGATTTCAACTGCATTGTTAATTGCAAAGAAATTATTAATTTGGCAAAAACGAGAAGAGCAAAAAATAATAATCCAATTTGATGATCGTAATGGTTCCCTTACCATGTCTATTTATAAGGCAGTATATATGTTTTTTATGGCAAATGCTTTGCAACTAAGCTGCCTAAAGAAATTTTTAAATGTTTCATGCATGAAATGAAAGTAGAGAAGCTGTGATTTTATATACTGCCATCTCATCAAGAAATTATTCATTGTGGCAGGAAATAGGTACCATCGCGATATCCGATTTCCTCAAAATAGTGTTTTGGCTTTATTACTTACGTGTTGATTCCATCATGCGGTGACTGTGATTTACCAGATAATTCTAGATTAAAAAAAAAAAAAAAGTTAATAACAATAGTAACAATAATAATAATGATAATAATTATAATAATAATAGTAATAATAATAATCGAATACGACGTACCTTTTAAAAACATTCAAAGGTAAGTTTGAGCCGGAGGGAGATTAAAAAAATAAGTTCTTGCAAAATTCAACTCAATTTTAGTTATTTCTCCGTAAGTAGCAAGATGAGAACAATAAAACTGAAATATAAACACAACACAAAAAGAAAGTTCTCCCTATTTCAGATATCAATAATTTTTTAACCAGGAGGAATTCAAAAAATCTAATTATATGTCCATGTAGAGAATTTAATTAGCTACCATAGGAGCGAATTTTAGGAAAAATCATTAAGTCATGCTTCAGTGATTAATGGTTGAATGCAAAAATGTCATTTTTTGAAGTTCACTAGCCTAAAATCACAACTTTGATTTAATGAAATCGGACCCATTTTCATATTTTAAACAATTCTCACGTACGGACTAAAATTTAAATTCTTACTTTGATTGAATATAACAATTCTTTTCAGGGAGTACTTTTGATTTTATTTTCATAAAAATCCCGATGTTTCACGCCTCAGTAGGCACAAGATACAAGAAAATCATGAAAATAAGAAGAAAGTTTCGGGCTTCGTCATGGTTCAGTGACTTTTTGAATACTTAATTTGAGTAACGATCATGTTAGTTAGAGACCAGTTGAAGCTATGTGCAAAGTTTCATAAAATAATTCACAGTCAAATGGACAAAAACTGACAATTAAAATATGCCAAATTGCACTTTTGTTAAACTTTTGTTAAACCTCTGTACATAAAGTCAATGGAGGAGGAAATCAATACCTGACAAATGTGAAAGTTTCATTGATGATTATTGTTATTTCACGAAACTTGGCACACAGCTTCAACTGATCTCCACCTCACATGATCTTGATTCAAATTACGTATTCAAAAAGTCACTGAACCATGACGAAGCCCGAAACTTTCTTCTCATTTGCATGATTTTCTTGTATCTTGTGCCCACTGAGGCGTGAAACATCGGGATTTTTGTGAAAATAAAATCAAAAGTACTACCCAACAAGAATTGTTATATTCAATCACAGTAAGAATTTGAATTTTAGTTCATACGTGAGAAAAAGGCTTTTCCAGTCTCACGTGCTCACTGAAGCAGGAATTTTTAAATAAATGCCATAGGATCATTGACACGTGCCCAAAGAATATAAATAAAACCCAAAAAATGTTATTGAGATGCTGTCTAGTGCATAAAATTACTACAATGACTCTTTGTAATTCTAAAATGGCCTATTTTTTGGTTGATTGATGGGTTCATTCAACCGTGAATGAATGGGTATTGGTTGCATACACTTCCAAAACAGGAATTCCCTCACATTTGATCGATTATACCATGGCAAAGAAGTAAGAATCCCAGTTTGGGCAATTTTTGCTGCATGCTCACTCAACCGTGAAATTTGACGCAAATTTCGTTTCCTTACGTTGGGAAGCACGTTTTGCATACATTCTGACGTGTAAATTGTTTAAAATCTAAAAATGGGTCCGATATCATTATATCAAAGTTGTGATTTTAGGCTTGTGAACTTCAAAAAATGACATTTTTGCATTCAACCATTAATCACTGAAGCATGACTTGATGATTTTTCCCTAGAATTCGCTCCTATGGTAGCTAATTAAATTCTCTACATGTACATATAATTAAATTTTGTAAATTCCTCCTGGTTCAAAAATTATTGATATCTGAAATAGGGGGAACTTTCTTTTTGTTTTGTGTTTATATTCATATATATTTCTATTTTAATCATTATTATTGTCATCATTATTATTAACATTATTAGAAAAGGTTAACTTAATTACCATGGCCACTTGTAAGGAGCAATCGGTGTTTCCAAATACTATTCTAAGCACATTGTAAACACAGTTGTAGTAATGTATCAATTAATTTACCAATTTCGTTTTTCTCTTTGCCATTTTTAAATGTTCGTTTTTTATTTATTTATTTATTTTTATTTATTTTTTTTAATTTATTTTATTATTATTTTTTTTTTTTATTGGGGGGGGGTCATCTTCTCATTGGAGTTATTTATAGAACTTCTGAAATTCTATGGATTTAGAAAAAAAGAGGAAAATCTCATTGCTATTTAAAACAAAGATGCATCCTGCCCGTTTGGAAATAAGCTCTTCAATTTGTTGGTCCTTTTTTCCGGGTAAGGAGGGCAGGAAGTGCAATATGAATTTAGAAAATATTACTACTGTACTTGGAGTGAGACATTTTACACCTCTAATGAGCAATAAGATATTAATTATCCTCTTACCACATCGAATTCTTGTGATGAACTGGATAATTCGTTGTTGCTACATAAAGCGGTATAACAGTAGGTAGATGCCCATGTGGCAACAATCAACTCAATGAACCCCATGACAGCCAAAATGGCTTCTGACGTTTTCCGAGCCTCCTAGCAATACAGGAAAGATGCATTAACAAAGACATACATGTACACACATTGGTTAACATTGCAGACGTCTTGCTAAACAAAACCCTAAAGGATGAACGTTGTGTTGTTCATTTTGTGTTTTGTTTGAAATAATAACTTGTATGATTACTTGATCTACAACTCACCGATCGTCGTGATTCGCAAGGTATGCTGAAACCAGGAGAAATGTAGCAGTCTACATCTCCAATTATAACAGGTATTATACTGAGTATCATTGTGGCACATGCAGACAGCGCAGACAGTATAGACATGGCCAAGTATGCTGATATCTGTCAAAACGGAAGAAAATGTAGAATACAAAATATGAGTGTTTGGTAGTTCGATGGTGCGAATATATATTTTTAAAAAAAATTGGCAAATTGGCAAATATCCTATTCAACAAGGTGAATCCGAGTTGAATAGACCGTTTATCTTTAAACGAATTTTATCTTTTTCCAGTACATCGAAATATTTGTTAAGATGTTAAATTTGAATAAAAATCTAGAACGATTACATACCAATTTCTTTCTTTTTCTGAAACTCACAATACCTAGAATGCCGGCAGGCCCATAGAACTGTAAAAATAATTATAAAGATATTGAAAACAAGATTATAATAAGTCAGTTAGGCCTATAGATTAGTCAATTATAAGTTGGAATGAAATAGTCGGTCTGCGATTCATAGACGTACAAAATAAAGATTAACTACCGATATCTCACACTGCTGCACATACCAAAAGACTGCCCCAGATCCCCAAGGCAAAGAATCCGATGATAGATCTAAGTAAGAGCTGCGCCACTCCTACCAAAAGCATCCCGATAGCACAGCATAGCTGAATCAACCCCGTCACTCTGCCCGAATGCCCATTGTATCTTTGAGAGTAGTAAGGGGTGGCAGGAGTGGGATCCTGATGTATGTGACTATGTTGCTGATGGTCGACCATAGTTGTTTGAACAGGAAGTGTGTTGTGCCGATATGCCATATCCATGAACTGGAAGAAGAAAACAAACTGACAAATGGCAGTTCAAAAGAAGACCCACAACACGATGCAATTTTGCGGAATCTGTAGAATATATTAGTATTTCTACTGCAAATCTGTTAGCAGAGTCGCCATATCTGATGTGAAATTACATAAGTATTGTTTTTTTCCAGGTAAATATTTACAGGAGAAATATTGTATTATAATATATATACATGTAACTATATAGGGCTAAACACATTTGTTCCGTTTATACCGTATGGTACAGCAATTCTGACAATTTTTTTTTTCATCTCTCTCGGACATTTTTGGAGGAGAAATTTATTCTCATTAGAGTTTATCAATCCCTGCATTACAATTAACGAAACATCTTTTTTAGACCGAGCTCATTTTCTGTTCTGGGACAAGAGCGCCATTTCCATTAGTATTGTTGATTTGTGTTTTATATGTTTTGTTATCACGCAAAGCGAGAAACACACACACTGAAACCCTTATGAAAAGAGCTTGGTCTAATAATTTTTCCCAGACTGTACATAATATCGCGAACTCTGAAAATTATCCCAAGCTTTATATCCTCTGTTCCAATAAATTAACTGCGTTATCCATCCAAAATTAGGGACGACTTTGTTGGTATTAACTTTTATGGCAACGTGTCAAAGGTACGTAAATGGTATAAAGATATGTATTGTAAGATGTTCTAGGATACTTTATACGGCCATGTATTGACCTGGCACCCTTTTGTGTTACACCACCTAAATCTAAAAATCATGCACCTGTCAGGATCAAAGTGTCATAACTTTTGAAGTATTAACTCTAACCCTACAAAAGTATACATTTTCTGAAAGGAGATGTCCTGTAGATTTCAAAAATGCCATCCACTACAATGTAGGGTAAAGTAGTAACATATTTTGATTAAAATATTAAATTTTTTGGGGCCCTAAATTTTTTTTACTGCAGCCCCAAATTTTTTTTCTCCCTTTGATCCCGATCGTAATTGCTCACCATATTTGAATTGCTCTTGAAATTTTCTTTCAGAAAATATATAGTTGTAGGGGGGTTTCTTCATTTGATAAAAAAATTCTTAATCGTAAAAGGGCCCAAATATTTTGGTCAACCTGGGCCAAGGAGGGGGCTGCCCCCTCCTCAAGATCTCGGCCATGGGGGGCCAAAGTTTATAAAAACTTGCATGTAGGTGGGCTATCTTATGATAAAGAAGCTCACAAAGTTTCAGGCCCCTATCTCAAGTAATCTTTGAGTTATCTGCATTTATGTAACGTCACTTCACATACAACAGGAACTGTATTGAGTTACTTTATGTACGATGCACAGTCAATGGAGAAATTGTCATTTTAACCGCGCGCAGCGCGGCGATTTTCGGAACAGCGCATTACCAAATGGCTGGAATTTTATAACTGTGGTGTCAAAAGATGCATGAGACTCTAAGCTATAAAGCCCTAAAAGCTTACAGCACAAAAATAAATATCCATAAAGTTATCATGGTTATGACGAGGAGGGTGCGAAATCACATAGACTTTGTGTGTACCTCTCCCCCCCCCCTCAACCACCCTCGCCTATTCGTATTCTATCGCGTGCCGTGTCGCGATTTCAAGTGCGAGTACGTTCAAATTCACAGGTCTTATAGAGCTTGCATTCAGCTTTCAAATAACACCAATTTCAAGGTAATATCCCTCTATTTAGCCAAGATGTCATACATTAACTGAAACAAAATTTGGAAAAGCGTAACAAAACCACCCTTTTTGGGTGGTGAGTTCAAAATACATGGCCATACATTAGAGAAGAATTTTGACTTTTGTAGGCTCTGCAGCTCCTGGCTACTTATCAGCATAAAAGATAAACCAAAACAAAATTTACATGTTAGACTGTCATATAATATATTGTATCCACCAATGAATGAGCACCATATCCACAACCCTGTGAAATCTAATGTAAGCCTGTTAAAAATAGTTGCTAGTATTTGAACCGACCTTTAAACGTTACCATCCGAAAGACATATTTGAACCCGAGATAGTGTTAGAACCAGTTTGCAGGCGAGTACAGACAACTGATCGTGTACGTTACCGCCTGGTCAACTGCTGAGCCTTCACTCTACGGTACATATTTTGAATGTACTGACTGCTACATCCCGATTGTTGAATATCGACATAGCAGGATATGGATATCTCTATAAAAAAAAAAATCATAGTGGTAGCTGGAAGTCGTATGTAGTTATAGCAAATAGTGGTAGTGTTTTGCGAGCTGTGATTGGTTTACATGATGTCACGTGTCCTGCAACATTCTGGTATGTTGCACAATTTTTGTGTTATGTTGTACGATTGGGAATCCCGTGATAAAATGAATGGGTGGATACGTTACTTATATATATTATATATATAAACCCCTCAAAAAATGTCTTGCAATTCAACTTTGAGCCCTCATATCTTTTTATTTGATTGTTTATGACGGTTAAATTTGATATCATTGGAAAGTTGATTATCCTTGTCACATTGATACCCCATTTGTGATGGTTATGTATGCTTGAATGCACATACTCGCAAACTCGAATGAAAAGTCAGAAAGGAAGATTGCCAAATGAATGGCTATTGCTTACATCGAGTTCTTAACTGTATAGTCCAGCAGCAGATTGCAATTTTGGGGGCTTACCTTGTTTTGGCGTCTATAGTTTTTTTTTCAACGGATTATGATTGCCTAAACCTTCTTTTGAAGAATCCAATTGCTGACACTTTGTCAGCATTGGCATTTTGAGATAGTGACGTCATACAAAATGGCCGCCAAATTACCCAATTTCCCTCTAAAAATTGAGAAAATAGATGTTAATATGAACATTTCAACAACAATTAGGAGCTAAATGTCTTAATATCTCTTAGACTATTCTCAAATATGTTTGTTAGGTCACATGACCATACATTACATGTCTAATTTGCATATTGTCCATAGCGCCCCCAATTTTTGAAGTATTAGTTTTCATGAAATATATGTGCTCCCGAAAATAATAGTTTCAAACCCCCCCCCCCCCATTCTCTCTGAAAATATAAATACCAGTCAAGAAGGGTAAGCCTATATGATATATTTTTATCAAAGCAGCGAAGATTGTTAATGGCTCAAATTTTGTCCCATAATAGGTTTTATTTAGATGGTGTTGTATGAATAATATTCAATGTGAAACAAATTAAAACACTAATGGGTCTTTTCGACCTCTAAAATGAGGGATGATAATTCTGGAGAATTTATACACTATCCTGTTAATGAAATAAAAAACAATCCTCTAAGGTAAATAATAATATAATAATAATGAATAATAATAATAATAATAATGAAAATAACAAATTCTTATATGGTCCTTGTAATAAATTTGCTTCAAGGTGCTTCACATAAAAAAACCAAAATCAAAACACAAAGCAAGAAAAGTGACTTGCTCTCCAAGTTAGTATAACAGATCAGAGGAGAAACAAATATGTCTTCAATTTGTTCTTAAATGTTTGAACTGTTGTACAAGAACGAATTTCAAAAAAGGCCATTCCAAATTTTGGGACCTGCAAAACTATTAGTTTTTTCAATATTTTTTCAATTGATCTTTGGAATTTTCAAAAGAAGGGGATGTGTTCGAGATCGAAAAAGAGTAATTTGACTGTGTGAACATGTTTGAAATGTATTTAGGAGACAAATTATGAATAGACTTAAATACAATCAATGCTACTTCTCTTCGAGACAGGTAATCAGTGCAAATCTCTTAGTAGAGGTAGACTTTTCTAATGATATTTTTCATTACATTTTCAGGGGAAGAGCTCAGTTAGGAACATTTATTATGTTTTGATCAACATATGGCCAATTTTTACTTAGCATATTATAAATTCTTTTTCTATTTAGAAATCTTTAACTGTTGATAATGCACTGCATGCCTCTGGATTCTGGGTCACTACATTATACTATTTACACCAGTACCCCGTTGCATAAAACTTCTAACCGGAGTTTTTTCCGGTTAAAAATCTGAAAAACTCCGGTTAAAGTCCAAAAACTGCGGTTACAATATTTTTCTGGATTTTAACTGTTTTTTCATTGCATAAAAAACATACAACAGTTTTCAAAAGTATTTAATGTATAAATTTGTGGGAGATTTAAAAACTCAGGTTGAATAACCTAAGAAATAGGTGTACATAAGCTGAGTTTTTAACCGAGAAAACTGGGTTAGAAAAAAAGTTTTATGCAACACCACCCTGATCAGTGTTGGCTAGGACATTGCTTTGGGTTAAACCCTTCCAGTTCTTCAAGGATACATGGGTAAAAATTAGGTGAAGGCATAACAGCAGGTGTTTCATGGTCTGCTCTTCCCCAGCAGTATGTCCGTCTTCGTTGTACTCCACTTTCCCAAAAGACCTTACAGCGTCCTGGGTCTATGCCGAGATGGTTCAGCATGATCATGTTGGCATTATGACTGGTGAAGGGATCCTTTGCACTTATGAATAGCCTGAGTGGCATTTCTCAGCGATGGTTGGTCCACAGGTCAGCCTAAGTTTGCGGGTAGATCTATCAAGGATAGGCCTACTGAGAAGAGGAAACTTATGACTCGATTTCAGTTTTTTGTTGGTAGGATTGTGATTGTAGATGTGATGGAGGCCCCTCCTGTTTTTTTTCAAAGAAATGTTCCTGTGAGGCAATGCAGAGATCGTCAACACTAAGAACTTTTTGGGGTGTATTGGTTGGTTATTGGTATACATATTGAAGAGCAGAGAGGCAATGACACTGACTTCTGGGAGACCATTTTCATCTTGCGCCATCTGCTGCGCTGGCCATCAAGGCTGGTTTTCACCGATTCGTTGGTAAGTTACAACAACTTTATAAACGACTGGTGATCAGTTCTTGTGCTAAATGGTGTAGCAGGTGATTAGTACAGACCAAGAACATTATCCCGTCGCTCGTAAATCGTTCTTACTTTAGGACGACATGGTGAAACCAGGTAGAACCGTCTATTTGATAGCAGGTTCAGGAGTAGCTTGGTCAGCTTCACATCGTTTGGCATCTCAAAGAATTTACGGGTGAGAATCTTATGGTGTCATAAGCTGCTGGAGGTCAACAAAAGCTATTCCGGTAATAGCTCTTCCTCAAACCCATCCTCGATGTGCTGTGTGAGGTTCAGGAGCTGGTAGTACAGGATTTTCCTGGCCGGAAACTGTCTTTTAGTGTTCAGGAATGAGGAGTCATCATCAATGGGACAATACGAATATAGTAAGTATGAGTCTTTCAAGAGTTGAATGTACATGTATGACATGTATGACATATATAGTAGAGAGATGGGCATGTAGCTCTGCTGGATCTTTGCCCGGTTTAGTAGGACAGCGACTCTTGATTTCCTCCATAGCTTTCGGGAATGTATTGGTACTCATGCAATTCAGCATGTCAAGCAGCCACTGAAGCGCAACACAGTTCAAGGTGATTGATCTGTTTCGCAGAGGATGTAATCAAGACCTGCAGATTGTTGTTCTTCGTGGTCTTAATTGATACCATCACACAGGTTTTTCATACTGAAGAGGTCTTGTCAGGTGTGAGGGCTCTTGGAAGCATTCTTCAGCATCTTGGGGAAGCTTCGCTCTCCTGGCCTGGAACAGTGATCAAGGTTTCCCTGACTGGTCACAAGGAGCTGGTGGGCAACTGGTCAGCATGACTTGTGGTCTTGATTAAGTTTCTGTGTAGGCCCTAGTCATTTCCCAGAATCCGATTGTCTGCAAGCGTTTTCAAACTCATAGTAAAGCACCTTGGAGTCATCAGACAAGCCTGGTGTATAGCTTGTGCTGTGCTTCTTGGGATACTTTGTCTTGAGGTTTTCTTGATCATCTCTACAAAGGTGTCATAGTTACACAGAATGGACGTATGTGTCTTGAATGTCATCATCCAGATCTAATGCAAACTGTTTCCACGTTGCCTCTTTTAAGTGGAAACTGCATCGGAAGGAGCTGTGTGAGGTATGATAGCTGCGTTCACTCTAATATAGGCCCGATTGGTTGATGCTGGATGTGCAGAATTGGTTTCTCACATTGGTTGGCAATGTTGACACCCGGTCAGGGTTGCATCTGCGTCTCCATCGTTCGCTGAGGAAGAAAGAGGGGAGCTTTGCATCACTTGCATCTGCCCAGTTTTCGACGAGTTCGCCGTCTCCATTGGTTTCTCTATATTCCCATGTAACATGATGGCTGTTGAAGTCTCAATAGCCACATTGATGTGGTCTCCAGATACTTCATGGGGGAGATTAAAAGTCTGAGTGGTTTATAGGCAGAGCTTACAGAGAGATTGAATTTGGCTGGTTTAGGCAACACAATCTGCCCTAAATTGGAAGAAAAGGAGACCTATCATTTGAGTAGCACAATTTTTTTTAAATTTAGAAATAGAGGGCGCTATAAACAAATATACAAATTATCTTGACATTTATGTCATGTGATATAATAAAACAATATTAAGTAAAGTTCCCAGAGACATTCAGACATTAATTAGTTGACTAAAAGTGCAGTTTTACACATTTTTAGAGGAAAATTCTGTATTTTGGCGGCCATTTTGTATGACGTCACTTATCTCAAAATGCTCAATGCTGACAGAGTGTCAGCAATCGGTTTCTTCATATTGAAGGTTTAGGCAATCATAATCCGTTGAAAAAAAACTATAGACGCCAAAACAAGGTACATCGAGATGGCGGCCAGACTATAGTGTTTGGTTCCACTTATACAGACTTATGTAAACTTGTGAACAGAATACTAAATCACACAAATAATTAGGTTTCAGAAAACCTTTATTTAAGTAAACTATTCTAACAAGGATTACAGTATAGGTGATAAACAAAGTCCAAACATATGAAGATATTAACAGATTTATACAGTTCAATGATTAACAGTGATTCTTAGCTATTCTTCTTCTCTGATGATTCTTGGTATCTTGCTTGAGTATCCTGACGATGACTGTCTGTCTGACGTCAGCCCCTGTCCTGGATTAGACTTCTAGACCAATGATTCCGTCCCGTCTCTCAACTCCAGTTACAGATCATAAATCCTAAACACCCTGTCAAATTTGATATAAATATAACCCAATTCTAGTGATATGTTTAAACCCCAAACATATTACAGATATATCAATTAACATTCTATTGATCATGTTGACAGGTTAAAAATACATTTTATTCAGAATGAATAATATTCTTTCCCAAAAGTATCTTTCCTCACATCCATCGCTTTGTTATAGTAGATGGTGGTATATAGTATTTCTCAATCTTGTATATATGATACTAACACAATATTATTGACTTTATAAGTATAACGGTAAACATGTAACTTATAGTAACGTAACATCATAGTAATATTCAGCACATAAGACTCATAATGAAATTGTATTCTTAACATTACTCAATCACACTCCATAACTTTTACAACAAGTAATGTTAAAATAATGTGTACTCACAACCTCCTGTTGGTGTTTACTGATTTATAACGATTCCAATTTTGCCATTGTGGAATGCCTAGACCCGGACTATCAGGTTGTCCTTAACAACACACTTGTTGTATTCACCGAGAGCTGAATATAGTATTCTAATGAACAACTCGTAAAACTTTTGTGCAGTATCTCTAACAAGTAGTTTCTCCTTTTGAATTACAGCAGCTTCTGATTTGATATCAAATTTTAACTAACTTTAAAGTAATTTTCTCCAATAGACCTAATGGTCAAGAGTTTTGGATGCCCAATATTCTTAGAAAGTATTGTGACGTTTACGCCCTCTAAATATCATTGGCTAATGCCTGGTCACTCATTTTGTCCCTTGCATCTGATTGGTTAGAACTTTCACTTCCTGTACCAGCCGGAAGGGTGGGTAACATAACTTTGTTTCTTCTTGGAAATGTCTGCTCAGCCTGGCTGGGCAATGTTTACGTTTTTCCCCATTCATATCGGCCCTTTTATCTTTTATGGTCATAAGGCTTCCCTTTCAGGGATAGTCCTAAGAAGTCTGACTCATGTTGTGTGACGTCTAAGTTCTTACTAGGAAACTTTTACCGGAAGAATTCTCCTTCCTTCATGTGAATTTTCATTCATAACTTTGGAATGTTTTACCCCTAAAGACTTGTATTTAACAATCATATAGTTAGTACATAAAGAAATAACAAAACATCGAATTGAAATTAACACGTTAATTTCCTTCCTAAAAGTATCATAACATAGTGAACAAATTACTATAAAATAATTGATACAGTTATGATTATGCAATTATAATCATCATCATCACATGATACATACAATAAACACAGTCATCTCTTGACACTCACTCATGCCTGACTCTACAGATTTATCTCATTTTCGTACAAAATGTAGTCAATATGTGTAACAACACCCCTGCCAAGTTATTAAGCGGAATCCATTTTCGTTAAAAAGTTATGCTATTTTATTCACGCTGGAGTTGCTTTTTTGTCAGCTTTTGTTGTTTCAATTTCATCCCCACCCTGGCACAATTCGAAATTTGCATGTTCGCAACAATGCGTCGTGTTCATCCAAGCGTAAAGACATACCACACAAAAATAGTACCAGAAGATGCGGGTGGAGTTACCCTTTCAGAATATGTGAAATAATTTAGGGTTTATAAATTAGTTTTCTTTTTATTGACATTTTTGTAGGTGTAAAGTTTTTTTTTTTACTCACTCGGTATATATATATATATATATATATATATATATATATATATATATATATATATATATATATATATATATATGGTAGCAGCTTATACCGATACTGTTACAGGAAGTAGCATTACAAGGTGCGTATAACAAATTGACATAGGCCTAATTAAGCAATCGTTACCATCCTTCAGAACCCTTATTGTCTCAGACAGTGGTTTTTAACGTTGTCAAAATAATGCCTAATCTTAAAATCTAAGCTATGAACAACAAAGTGCAGAATGAAAATCAGAAAGTGGCATACAGGGCAATTTTGTTGTATCAACACGTAACTTCAATGTATGTTTCCCCTAAATAGGGCCGCATAACTATTGCCCCCCCCCCCATGCGTTGATCTTTAATTCATGATCAGGGGCCGCGGAGCGTTTTTGAAAGTGGAGGGGCTGAGCCGAAAGTGGGGGGGGGGCTGAACAGGCTAAAAATCGCAAATGTATGGTCATTTTTGCATTTTTGTACACGTTGGCTGAAAAAAGTGGGGGGGGTTGCACCGCCCCTCCCCCCCCCCCCCCCGGCTCCGCGGCCCCTGATGATACGTCGTGCTCTTGATCCACCTGCAAAAATGTATAGATTAAATTTTGTCGATTGGGTAATATTTAATTACAGAGAATGTGAAAGGAAGCAGGACAGTCTATTCGCTTACTATTGTCTTATTCATTTATTTTTCATATAAATTTCGGACGAGTTCTTGTGATTTGCATACGGAAAAATAGAACATCATTATATCATACAAAGACATCAAATTGAACGTGACAGCATCAAAAATGGCCATTGCATTGGGTTCTCTAGTTTAGATTTCAGGTTTTATTTTTCTGTCAAGAGGGAGGGTTCACGAGGCCGAGGATTTTTTTCCAAAGAGGCCGAGGATTTTCCCACGAGGCCGAGGGTTCACGAGACTGAGGATCCACGGGCCGTTTTTTTTTTCATATCGTATGTTCTTTTATTAGGATGCTTGTCTTCTGATAAACGAAAATACGATATGAGAAAAATCGGCCTTGTTAACCCTCGGCCTCGTGGACCCTTGGCCTCGTGAACCCTCGGCCTCGTGGGAAAATCCTCGGACTCGTGGACCCTCGGCGTCGTGGGAAGACCCCGTGTCAAACAAGCAGATCATGCCAATAAATATGAGACATATCAATTAAAAGAAAATAAAAAGGATGGCATTTTAGTGCAAATGAATATTGCTTGTTGAATAGCGTTATAGAATCTAAATTGACCATGGTTCAACTTCAATTTCAACTTTATTTTTCATTTCCACAGAAATTATATTAACATTAGAGAAAAACCGTGAGCCATATAACATTTGAATAATTTAATTTACAAAGTAATTCTTTAGCTGCACATACAAATACATTTTTTGGTACATTTACGATAAGATAATACAAAAATATATCGACATTTCCTATGAAAATGGAGGGACCCATTAAAAAGTGAATACTTGTAGAATATAGGTCCCTCAAAATAACACAGTAACATAACAAAAAATAGATTAGATGAAACATAAAAGTCACAAATATCTTAAAATACTAGATTTGTTCTTTTTAATATGCAATACAATAAGTAGCAAAAATATCGTGGATAGTCATGTCGAAGGCATTGGCGAATTCCAGGAGCATTCCAACCATATGGCGATAGGAATCAAGAGCATGAGATATCTTTTCCACAATAACTGTTGATTAGCTAGCGCCATGAGCATGGTGAGCGTCCTCGGACGGTGTGTGCGCTCTAGAAGTTTACACTATTTATTATTAAATAATAATGCATGGCTTGTACTATGTTTATCTCCAAATCCAAATTGAAAATCACATGAAATTGTTCTTTATGTATAAGTTTTTCTAAAACCTTTGAAAGAGATGGTAATAAAGAAAATTTTGAAATGTTTACAACGTTGAGTACCTAATTTGAAAAAGGGGGCGTTGGTGGCACAGCTCAAGATTCATGGATATTATTCTGTTTTAGGGGCATGTTGGGTTGCATTTTGTGTGGGAACCTATATTATACAAGGTTGTGTTTTGGTAGTTGCCTAGTTTACGCTACGCTTCATACTAACTGTAGTGTCTTGCTATGATTAACATAACAACACACGCTTTATTCGTGTGGTAATACAGCTGGTAGGTTTTTAACCAAACATCTTCAGGTATCTCTTGTTACTAAGTACAACTCTTTCGCCACTAGAGGGTAGCAGAACACTTTCGATATTGACTGGATTACATGCAATGTATTCAAGATACTTCACTAACATAATTGTTATTTTTCCTGAATTTATTTTGCATTTTGTTTTGGGGAATGTGAAACAATCATTTTGAATTTTGTGGAATGTAAATCAATCCGAAATCATCCAATCATTACCACCAATATTTTTGAACGCCCCTTTGTATGAGGAGGAATTCCCATTGTAAGCATTTCAAAATATTGTAGCTAAATTCATTTTTGAGAAATTTTGAAATTGGAGGGGGGGGGTGGGCATCTCGGGATAGGCCACCTACCTTTCCTTTATAGAAAGGTATTTCCAAACATTGAATAACTTTGGAGCTGTCTACGTGTTGAATATAATTATTCGTAGTATAAGATTTATCATTCGACGTTAAGTTTTTTTTTAAATGTTAATACACAGGTTAGATTACTTAGATAACTTGCTGCAGAACTATTCTATACAGTGCGTATCAATAAAAACGGGACAGTTTTGAAAAGTCCATCAAAGTTTTGTTTCAAATTGTGATGTTTACATTTTGATGTTAATAAGATGCTCTGAAGTCTTTCTTTCAAATACCGTTAAAAAAGATAAGTTTCGTTCATGCTTGAGTGAACACAGAACGTTTTTGTCGAGGGCTCAAAAAGGCTTGCGCACAAATGGCACATAATGAGAAATATGACATTAGACTTCTTACTAATCAGCAGACTTCCTTCAACATTTTCATTATCTTTGTCATTATTTTCGAATTATGCTTTCAAATTTCATTTAAAAAGCTATTCATTTAGTGAATTGTTTGTTTGTTGTTTGTTTGTTTTGTTTGTTTTTTTTTTGTGTGTGTGTTTTAATTTGAATATGTTATCTTTTAGCATTGATATCCATTCATACTTGAAAAAATGATTTTTATTGTCAACCCAAGTAAGGGGATTTGCATTTGGATGCAAATGGCGTCCGTCCGTCCGTCCGTCCATCGTCCGGCGTACGTCCGTCACACGGTTGGCGAGACACAATCTGGCTTTTGTCTTGTTATTTTATCATATTTTGTTTTGTTTTTTAAATCCATAGTAGCGTAAATAAATAAGGTACAAACATGTATTAACTTGCTTTACTTATGATTATAGCAATAAAGAAGAAAATGTGTTTTTCAAGGATGAGGGGTTGATTGTGGCTAATTTTTAATTGAGAAAGGAGTGATTTATGGGTTGATTTGATTGGTTTGTTGATTGGTTGATTGATTGATTAATTAATTCATCGATTGATTGATTGCTTCGTTTGTTTATTTGTTTGATTTATTGTTTGTTTGTTTGATTGATGGATTGATTAAACGATTGATGGAATGATTGCATGAATGATTGATAGATTGACTTTTTGAATGATCGCTAATTGATTTTTGTTTGTTTGAATGATTGATAATTGATAGATGAATTTTTGATTAACTGTTTAATGATTGATTAAATCATTGAAAGAATCATAGGAAATTAAATCAAAAGACTAACATAATCAGTGATCTGTGAAAGCAATAATCAATCCGAATGGGTGTAGGCCTACCTGATTCAGAATAATGACAACATTTCAATATCCTTTGAATTGTGCGCAAGCCTTTTTTTGAGCCCCGACATAAACGTTCCGTGTTCACTCAAGCATGAACGAACCTTTTTTTTAATTAATATGGCATTTGAAAGATAAGACTTCAGAGCATCTATCAACATCAAAATATAGATATCATGATTTGAAACAAAAATTTGATAGACTCTTCAAAACTGTCCCGTTTTTATTGATACGCACTGTATTAATGCGACGGTGCAATAAAGCCCCTCTTTGTAAAAAGATTGCTTACAACAATTTCTCTCTTTATTTTTTTTTCGGATCTGGATTATTTGAAGTTTATAATCAGCGATACAGTGCGTACTTGCGAGGAAGGGGTTGTTTCAGAATTTGAAGTCTGTGCCCTAAATGTATTTCTTTTGCTGTATAGGCCTATATGACGTTATGATTAAGGATTGTCTGTAATTGAAGAGTTTGTTTTGTTGCCTTTGGTTATTTTAGGTAGACCATTGGCAGGTATACTGTCTGCTGCCAGTAAAGATATTTGGGCTAAAATGTATAATCTGTTGCGATGGAAGCGTCTGGTGAAGCTGCGGTACGTTAAAATCTTCGGTAGATTGATTAAACACTATATTCGATCACCCATGGCTTTAGCATTCGGGTAGATCAGTGGCTATAGTGTGATGTCTGCGGAAAAGAAAAAATGTTTGGGCCGAAATGTCTGTTACACAGTGTTTGTTTCGATGGAAACGTCTGATGAATCGTTAATCTCTACCGTAAGTTGACTGTAAGCCCTGAGTTATGCCGCCCTTGGTTATTCGGGTAGATCAGGGGTTGGTATGCTGTCTGCTCCGGATGATGTTGTTGGGGTGGCTGTTGCGATGCGATAATCTGCTGCCGTGGAAATGTTTGTTGATGATGCGGCACGTTCATCTGCGGCGGTTGAAATGTCTGATGATGATGTGGCACGTTCATCTGCTGCGGTTGATGTGTCTGCTGCAGGTGTAGATTCAGATTTTGCTGCTGCGGTATGAGATTTTGATTTTGTTGCTGATGATGTCCCTGCTGTTGTAAGATGGCCGTGTAAGGAGGTGAGCGGTCCGTATGTACATCTGATACGCTTTGCTCTGAAAAATGGGGATGAAACATTGCAATGAAATAGGCCTTTGGTTATCATAATCATGACCAATAATATTTTTTTTTCATGGTAAACTTTTAATCCTGTATAATGCAATATCGTCTCTGTCGTGTCAAAATTTTAAATCGGTATCCGAGTCTGAGCATTATTTCACCCCAAACGTGTATATTTGGCAGGATTTCGTGCCATTGTTATGTTGATACTCGGAAAGTGTCACCGAATCCAAGTTTTAAAAAAAAATCAGGTGACCTAGGAGTCCGAGTTGTTTTCGCTCGGAAGAGGTTTACTCCCTGCTGTCGACATTTGTGACACTTTCAAAAGTAATAAAAGTATGATTACATGTATACATTTTCAGAAGAAAAAAAAAAGAAAACAAATTAAATGTTTTAAAATGAAAATGTTCTTGATGGTAATATGATATCGCAATTACGTCATTAATTTTAGTGAAAATTGTTCAAAGTAATTTATTAACAGAGAGTACATATGTGATTAAAAAAAAAACATAGGTTTGCTTCTTATCCATTACGTCGGGGAAAATTCACAAATCATCGTTGTACTTTTAATGATAATCTAGTGATGGTATACTCACGTGTTGAAGCCACCACTGGATACTGGTTGACCTATCACGAACATGAAATAGATAGAAAAAATAAAAATAAATCGATTTTCATTATCAAAGCATTTTGTGGATCATTTGCGATGATATAAAATGTTTATTTCATAATCTTGTTTTTGCTCAAAAACCAATAATATAATTAGAATATATTCAGAAATTAAATTGGAATTAATACGGTTTTCATTTTAGAACAATACAAAGCTATGAGCAGGCTGAACCCAAGTGTTGGATGACTACAAAAAATAAACAATTATTGTTTTTTACTGCAGTGATTTCTTGTGTTGTTGTCGGAGATGGTGGTGATGACTGGTCGCAACAAACCCCACCACAACCAAAGGCTGATCCTATGATAGCTACAACCATCTCAATTAAACCGATAAAAGTCATCATTACGTCTGATGAAGTGCGGCCCTCCTGTAAATCAATAAGAAACAATTTTAAAAATGTCTATGATTATATTAGAATATTGGTTTCTGATGTTTCAGAACTTTATTGTTACCGTATATACGGTATCCGAATTTCAAAGAGTAAATTTTGAATAGGCCCTATTTATTTATTTTTGTTCATTTTATGTGAAACTTTGAATTAATAAAAAAAAAAAAATAATAAAATAAAAAAAAAATTTAAAGACAAATGGGCTATGAACCATAAGACTATTAGACTAATTCCTTTACATGAGACTATTGTTTGAAATTCGTTCACACTATGTGGTACATACCATTAAAAAATTTAACTGTTTGGACGAACTGTATTCACATTGTACACCAACAAACTCGAGTTTTAAAACAGTTTGCACACACTGTATTCAAAGTGTGGTCACACTGTGGATCACTGTGTTAGATTCGAGCTATTTAACGGTTTAGAAAACACTGTGTTCGCCATGTGGCAAACGCACTTTTCACCTTTAATCCATCTAGGCAGGGTATTTCATTGTCCAAGCTGTAACAGGGTTGAAATACACCGATTGGAGCAGATATGGCCCCAACTAGCATCGTGAAAAAGGCGATGATAGCGGAAAGTATAGACATTGTTATGTACGCTGAAATCTGTCAAAGACAAAGAAAATGTTATTAATGGTTGTCAAAATCATTAGTTACAAATAGGCAAAGCTATTAGTTTCGGGAAAGATATTGGCGTATGTAAATATAAAATCCTTGATGTCCGTTTTCTGGATTCCAATACGGCCGCCATGTAAATTTTTGTCAATAATTAAGCAGGTATGCAATACAAATTGAATTTCTAAACATTTGTTTTATGTGAAAACAAGGGATCAAATAAAACGATGACTGAAAGCTTCAGAACGGCTGGTGCTTAAAAGTCAAATTGGCCAAGCAGTTTATTAGAGAGCTTTGCATCCCTTAAAATAGATCTGTGAATTACAGTATTTAGATAAGGATTGTATCTAATACAAATCTGGAACTTGAAGAGAGTGTGATAAAAACATCTAGTTTAAATAGTGAAAGAGTTACGCATGCAACGTCTGACCAAAAATGACGAGATAGCAGAAGATATACAATATAATATATACTGGTCTGTTAGGAAACACTATACGGTCGTGTAAATATACTGTAAGCGCTTTGGTCTTCACAGGTAAAGCGCTTTATAAGAAACCGGTATTATTATTATTATTATAATATATATATATATATATAGGCGAAATGAATGAAAAAGATGACTCGAAACGTAGTCATCTGTTTCATTCATTTCGCCTATACTAAATAAAAGATGGTTCACTGCATAGCACGTTATTCAAGGGGCCCGTTTTCACTATATATATATATATATATATATATATATATATAAAAGAGTAAAATAAAGGGGAAAAAATCAATACACCAATTTAGTACAATCAAACCGTATTAACCAAGTCTATACCCCAGCTTTAAGTTTTACACTATTAGCCTTATACTGCCAATGAAATGGGACAATTACCGCAATATGTGCAATTAAACATACCACTGATTTTCTCTTCCGGAAACTAGCAATACCCAGAATTCCAGCAGGTCCATAGCACTGTAAGAATTAATCAATTTTTGACAAATGTATAAACATGTACAAAGGTATGTTTTCGTATACGTGGGAAATCCATTGTATGGATATGGATGTGGGTATATTATTAAATATTTAGTGTCTATAGTGTAGAAGTCACGGACTCATAAAGTATATACCAGTTTTATTTTATAAATATTCTTTGATTGCGAAGATATCATTCTACACCCTTGATCAAGCTGCAGAGCAATAGTACCTTCAGGATTTTGTTTAAATTTTATTATTATTTGGGACCTTCAGGTAAATGTGGGTTAAGTAGCAGAACAACTTTACTATATTAATCATTCTTATAATATAGTGAATCTAGTGTAGTGGGAAAGGTGAACCATGGGTCAACAAAATAATTGTGAGCTTTCAAATTATTTTCAAGGTACTTATTAAGAGTTTTATAGTAGGGCGCCCTTTCTTTGACTTCGAGATAGTTACGACTTCAAAAAGCTGAGAAAAAATCCCTCCAAATTTCTGCAAACGGACTTTATATAGAGAAATAAAAGGATTTGGAACCTTCAGTGATATCTAGAGCAACAACTGGTAACATTTAGTTCAATCACATTTGTCCTAATTCGTTGAAATTTCATATTTGGATTGCGACTTTTGGTGTTTGACTTTTCAAAATGGCGACCAGCATTGCCGGAGCTCCTTCCTACGCTAGCGCCACACAGACCGTCACGGCCGGCACACGGACAGGCCCACAGAGAACAACGAGTGATGTTGGAGGTAAGCCCGTTTTCTTTAAGAGTAAAGATGTGCCAATCTTCAAAGACAGTGATCTCATGAGCCAAGATGTATATAAAGCTTTAGAGAAAACGATCCCTACTTCAAAAATCAAAGGGATTCAAAAGATTGGAGGACTGTGGAGATTGTATCTCTTTGATCAAAAGGATAGAATTCATCTTATCTCAAACGGACTCAACATCAGAACTTCATGTGTAACAGTTTATGATACTAACCCATACCTCCCCGCAAGCAATGAGAACCTGATAAGGTTAATGATAAAGGATATCCCATTATCCGTCCATGACACAACCATCGTACATGAACTAGAATCGAGAAAATATAAGGTGTCTAGTAAAGTCATTCTTCAAAAACTCAGAGTCGACGGAAAGCTCACCGACTGTCTAACAGGGGATCGTGTCATTTACATCGAGAAACCATCCCAACCCGTCCCGAGATTCGTTTACTTTGGGTCTTTCAAGGGCCGTGTTTTCCACCCGAATCAGATACAATATGACAACGCAAACTTGGTGTGCTCGAATTGTCTCCAAAAGGGGCACCATCGCTCGTCGTGCAAGACGCCGGTTGTTTGCAAGGGCTGTGGGAACCCTGGCCACTACCAGCGAGACTGCGTAGTTCCTATGACAACACCGGTAACCACTACTACCACAGCAAGTACGCCGCCCACCACCAACGCTACTTTTGTTTCTGTTGGTGAAGCAGCCCCTTCCACCGACCATCCGTCAACTACTGCTAGCGTTTCGAGTTCACCTATTCCAGCCAATCATGCGTCGACTGTTGTCGAAAATTTCATTCAACAAGGAGTCCCCCCCCGCTGCTACAGCTGCAAATCTTCATGTGAACTGATCCGATATGATCCTGCTGATCATGACTACGAGTCATTTGCACATAGCGATGTGACGACGCACACAGTGATGACCCGCCGCTTTTATTGCTACGCCTTTAGATCAAGTCCCTCACGAGCACGACGAGACGTCCGAAACGCAACCAAATTACAAATTTCACTTCTGGCGATTCTTTGAAAAGTGAACTTTTTGGAAAAAAATAAAGTTGTCCTTTTTGTTTTAAGCTGACATTCATAATAGAGCATTGTCTGAAGTTTCATGAAATGCATTTTTTATCTTAATTTTACAAAGAACTCATTACTATATCACTCTTTCCAAGAAAATAATCAATGTTAAGTAAACAGTGTATATGTTGGTTAGGGAATGTACGACATTTACTTAAGCATGTAACTCTTATCTAGATGTAAATCACGAATGCTTACAAATAGAAGATATTATTGATAGTATACAGTTATAGGAGATGAAATAGAAATAAAATAAAAGAACTATACAACCGTCAATTTACAATGGACTTAACCATGATTATGCTTATGGGACTAAACAAATTAAATTAAGAAACATATAGAAAATTTAAAGGAATAAGAGAGGGAAAAAACCTAACCCATATAAACAATTATAAATTACGCAAAAACATATGTCGCCTAAAGAATAAGCTCTCATAACCTTCCTATAGAAACCGCAGACACAGACGACCGAATAAAGTCCATCACACCTAAAATTTGTAATGAATGTAATACTGGGAAAATTGGGACGAATACCATTTTATGATAGAATGTACAAAATATAGGATAGCAAGGGCAATACTGTTTACCGATATAATTAAACTTAGGGGGAATTCAGAGAATTTAGTTGACGAAAACAGATTTATAGAAATAATGAAACTAGAAAATGAAGATATAATTAACCTTGTGCTTAAATACTTCAAGAAAATAATAACCATCAGAGGAGAATTTTAATGTACATATTATATGAAAAAACTCATGAAATTTGTATCTAATTATTTTTTATATACATTATATATATTTGACATGTATTTATCACTATATTCATGAATTATTGTAAATTAAGTATGTCAAAATGATTACGATGGTTATATTAGAATTATTTATATATATATTACTATATTCATTAATTATTGTAAATTAACTATGTCAAAATGATTACGATAATTATGTTAAAACTGTTTATAGATATATTATTAGTTTCCACTTTGATTAAGTCCGAATTATATGTATATATTACTATATTCATGAATTATTGTAAATCAATTATGTCAATATGAATATGATGATTATGTTAAAACTATACTTGCATATATATATTATATATATATTTGTCAATATGATTTTGCATGTATTTATCACTATATTCATGAATTCTGGTAAATTAATTATGTCAATATGATTACGATGGTTATGTTAAAATTATTTATATATATATATTACTATATTCATGAATTATTGTAAATTAATGATGTCAAAATGATTACGATGATTATGTGAAAACTGTTTATAGATATATTATTTGTTTCCACCTTGATCAAGCCCGAATTATTTGTATATATTACTATATTCATGAATTATTGTAAATCAGTTATGTCAATATGATTATGATGATTATGTTAAAACTATACTTGTATATACTACATCCATTAACTATTATAATATTTTGTGCACTTTGATTATGTTCAACATGTTGAAAAAATACCATGTACATTTTACTGGTGAAGTCTAATAAATTCAATTCAATTCAATTCAAATTGTTCATGCTCATTTGCATAAATTAACATGCAAAAAATTTGAATAGAAAAATGGTACGTAAAATATCATTTGTTTGACCCTGACTTGATTGTATATGCTGGTCTCCTTACTTTGATTATTGTCATTATACCCTTTTTTTAACTTCATTCCTTTAAATTTAAATGAAAAATAACGGTGTTGAATTGATTGTTTTAAGATAATTAACTATAGAAATTGATTGCCATCAAATGTCACACACGTCCCAAAAACACGAAAAGTTAACGCCCCCCGAAAACCATGGTTCTATTATTATTACAATTTTTTCTCCAAAGCTAGATATAATGTGCCTTGCATCTCACCAAATATGAAGCCATGATATCTTTTAATTTGGTTATTAATTAACTTTGAAATTGGTCACACCTATGGTCATGCCTTTAAAAAAGGGACCAGGCTATTCGGCCATTCTTTGAAAAGTGAACCTTTTGGGGACAAATAAATTTGCCTTGATTTAAAGCGCATATTCAAATAGAGCAATGTGCCTAGAAGTTTCATGAAACTGATGTTTTTTCGTGATTTTTGCAAATCAGCTCATTTCATAAATTAACATAAATGATAATTAAATGGAAAAAACTGTAAATAAAATATCATTTTTTTTTTTAACCCTATACGAATGATATCTGACTTCCTTACTGGATACTGTCATATTTATTATTTACCTCGTATCCTTTAATTCTACCCCCCAAAATAAAGTTGTGTAAATTGGAATTATATTAAGATAATCAACCCTGGAAATTAATTGCCTCAAATGTCACATAGCTACAAAGTAATCTAGAAAACACAAAAATTTTAGCCCCGTCTTAACCATGGCTCTGAGTATTATATATAATTATTTCTCAAAGTAGATTAATGTACCTGCATCTCACTAAATATGAATCATAAGTTTTAATTTATTACTTTAATTACAAAACAAATTTGTCACACTACCGTGACGGCGCTGGGTGGGGCGTCAAAATTCTGTTATTTTCAACTTTCATGCTTAAATTAATTCAGATTTTAGCATATTCATGCCCAAAATGGTTCTGCGAATAATTTTTGCCGAAAAAACAACAATAAAAATCAACAATAAAGAACAAAAACATAACAAAGAAAACAAGTTCGAAGAAAAAACCAAGAGAATCATAAGAAATCATAAAACAATGAAAACACAGAGCGAAATTTAGTTCGATATAAATTTTTTTTCCGAGTACAATTGTTAGGAATCCTATGAAGATTGTGCAAACACAAAATTTAGCATTCACAGAAGCTTATTGTCCAAATTAGAACAAAATTATTGATTTCATGCAATGCGAAATTAGCATAATTATATACAAATAAATATTATTATTTATGGGAAAATTAACATGCTTTCTTGTAGTTAACATCACAACACTACCATCGTGCAAATTTTCGGCGGCGACTCGCGCGAGTCAACGGCAAGATCTTACGGGGGCACATGGCCCCCCACCCCTCCCTACCCGCGCCCTCCCCCATATTGACAGCTACCGAAACACCCCATTGACTGACTAGGGTTTGAGTTCATAAAATTTTATTACCTCACGGATACAGTAATTGCTCAAAATGTACATTTATCTGCATAATACATAATAATATCATTTCTGTACAATTTCCATAGTCACACACGTGAACCCACTAAATGTCACACACGTGACCCGACATCACGAATAAAATAATAATGATTTAAAAAAAAATTTTTAGAGATGACTCCTATCCAGTGGTATTTTTCGTTAACAGTCCATAATGCATATCTCACAGCAAATAGAACATTTCATCATTTTAAAACTCACAGGAATTTTCAACAAAAATTGAACTTTCAAAATCATGCCGTCTGTGAAGTCACACACTGAACCCTACTTCTTTTGACCTCTGACCTTGAACATGGCATATTGTAAATATCAAGAAAATATTTACAAATGATAGCCTAAAAAATATATTGCATGATATAAACATTAAGATCAGATATTTTAAAATTGTTAGAGTTATACCTAATTAAAGTCAAGAATTTGCTAATTTCGGTCCACCACGTGACCAAGAATGGTCCTCTGTGGCGGTACCTCTTCACGGTAGATCGATCACCTTTCTTTTCAGAGTGCCCTTTTCTGAGCCAGTTGATCTGACTATTCAGATATCTCAGTCGATGCGCCTGAACTGAGACAAAACTCGATCAGCCATAACCTACAAGAGGAAAGCTACGAGTGAAAAAGAAACTTCTTAAGAAAAAAATGAGTGACTTTTTGTACATACTAGTAACATTCGTATTACTTTATTTACTCTGTTTATTCATGTCACTTTTTAGTTTAATGTTAGGGGTAAGAAGACAAAGTGAAGAGAAGTCAAATTTTAGTTGGTTACAACACCAAAAAGCAAACATCATCTTATTCAAGAAACGATTGGACTCGGAAATTGAGAATATTGTTAAAACTGAATGGTGTGGTCCATGTTATTTTTCACATGGGACAAACCACTCTTCTGGAGTTGCGATCCTTTTATGAGAGTCTTGATATCGATGATTACTAATGTCACACAAGGTGATAATGGAAGAACATTATTATAATGATCAATATCGAAATGTTTTTTACATTGCTTAATGTCTATGCTCCGACAAAGAAAAACAAAAGAGAAAGATTTTTCGTAATTTAGATCACTGTCTATTGATTATAAAAAATGACGCTATTGATTCCAACTTTATTTTTGGGGGATTGAATTGCTTTTAGAATCCTAAAATTGACGTCCAAAGTACGTATAGTGCGTACTACAAAAAACCAACAAATTTAGTAAACTTATGCGAAGATTCGCTATGTGACATATGGCGTAAAGTGCACCAAAAAACTCAACAATATACATGGAGAAATCAGTCCTTGAAAATTGCATCAAGATTAGACTTTGGCTAATTGATAAAACTACTCAATCCAAACTAATAACAACCGATATAAGACCGCCATTAAGCCGATCATAATGCTATATCATTGAAAATAAGAGTTGGAAATTTAAGAAGGCCAGGAATGGGAAGTCTGAATTGTAATATATTAATTAATGAGGATTATCAAAGGAATATTCGAAACATAATACATAATGTTGTGAAAAATCTGAATGCCTCTGATAAAATGGGAGTTACTTAAAATAATTGTAAGAGAATTCACTCAAAAAACATGTAAAAGATATCATGTAAAAAGAAAACCAAAAAGAGTTTGCGAGGAAAAACTAGCAACTCTTGATAGTTTGATTAATGTTACTCAAGAAATTGTTAACTCGAACGGACTTATAGATCAGTAAAACAGAATAGAAACATTCAAAATCTAAGCAAAAGGTGCTGGTGTACGTGCTCGAGTAAGATGGATTGAAGAAGGTGAAAAGAGCACAAAGTATTCTTAGGTTTGGAAAAAAAGAAATATTAATAAAAAAGGTATTACTCAATTAAAATCCGAGGATGGAAAATCATTATTGAAGACAGAAAAGATATATTAAAGAAGTTGTAAAGTATTATGCACACTCTATAAGAAAACTCTGTACATTTTGAAGAAATGGAAGATTACGCAACCATCAAGATATACATTGTCTGAATAATGAGGATAGTAATATGTGATACGTCTGTCGAAATAGAGAGAAGTCGCAGATCAAGATCGGTAAATCGACAAACTAATAAAAAACTCAAAATTTTGAGGAAATTTTTTTATTATTTTCTGGTTCTACCATGCTTCATCTTTGCTCTGTAAAAAAATGAGTGAAAATGATAACGGGAAAGTGGTAAAAAAACAGTTTTTCGGCGAGTGTTTGTTTCGTCATAATTTTTTTTTCCGACATACAAGCGCACGTCCACGCTCATTTCCCCTCTCCGTTTAGCCCGCCCTTGCAACGCATGCTTTGTTTGTGACGTTCACGTTAGTGTGTGTGTATTTCTATTGGCTTTTGTTTCGTTTTGTGAACGAATAGCGAACTAAACTCTCTTTAGCTGCACTCAGCTGTGCGATGCCACACAACCTGCGTGTGAATAAAGCTGTTTCATCCGGATAGCGGAGCACGCAAACGAATGTCAAATCTAACAATCGGGTGGGGGGGGGTTATGTGGGGAAAAGCTACTTATTGCTTGACTTAGCTATCTGGATCCAAATGAATGTTAATTTCACATTTATTTTAGGGGCCGCGATATATGTTGTCCTGATGGAAATTAAACCTCCCTATAAACAAATTTGGTTCCATCAGGGAAACATAGAGCACACAAAAGAGGTGACGTGATCATAATACTTCTGATACAAGTATTAGGTTAAAGTCTTAAGACGCGTAAGAGATGCTAATTTAAAATTAAAAAAAAAAAAATGGTTTTAAAATTGGTTGATATTGCATTATTGGAAACCAATGATCTAAGGGGGGGGAGTGGCAAATCAATCTAGTATAACTGCGGCTGGATCTCACTTTTGGAACTACTTTAAACAACTTTAAGACGGCTTAGAAACAAGTTTGAGACGAGTTGTTGAGACGTCGCGGAGACGTCTCCGAGACGTTTCATGATCGCGGATACTACTTGAGACATTTCTCTGAAACTGCTTTGAAACAGATTTTGAAAACATCTCGGAGACTCTCCTCGACAGAATAAAGACGGAATAAACGTTATCCGTCGCGAAAAATCGATTCCTTTGCGAAGACGTCTCCGCTATTTTTGTAAACAAATTGAAAATGTCGTGGAGATAATCTCGGAGACTTTCCTCGAGGATAAAACGGGAATAAACTTTTATCCGTCTCGAAGAAACGATTCCGTTGTGAAGACGTCTCCGCTATATCACCCTTCACTTCGACAAAAGTTCCGTAAGAATTTACACAAAATTAAACTTTAAACTTTAAGTTTTTAGTTTTTAAGATTTGTTTATTTGTTTTTCATATTTTCATATTTATATACCCTTTTTTAATTATTTGTCTTAGCCTTTGGCTACTATTTTGAATATTATTATCAATAAAGACAAATCTCACACCCAAATCAATTGACGTTATCAATTTAAGTTTAATTTTGCAAACTCGATCGGAACAAACTACCGATACAAACAGCGATGCCATAATAAAGAAGAAATGAGAGAAGAGAAACAAAGAGACAGAGAGAGAGAGAGAGGGAGATAGTAAGGAGTATGAATACCCCCCCCCCTATTTAAGTAAAGCGTCGACGGAGACACGGGGACCCGCTTGAGTAACACATAATGTGGTGAGTGACCCCCCCCCCCGGCTTTGAACGTAAGCCCCATTTTGACCAAAAAATAGGCAATCCAAATCCTCACACCCAATCAATTGGCGTTATCAATTAAGTTTAATTTTGCAAACTCGATCGCAACAAATTACCGATCCAAATAGCAATGCCATAAGAAAGAAAGAGAATGGGCAAGAGAGAAACAGATAATAGAGAGAGAGAGAGAGAGAGAGAGAAAGATAGAGGGGAGATAGTGAGAGTAAAAGAATATTGAATTTCGTTTGTTAATTTGGTAACAGACAAAGCAATTGAAGGCTCTCAGATCCAAATTATTAGGCCTTTATTTCTTTCACGAAAGATTAAATTTCTTCCTTGAATAATATTTGTCTATTTTTGTCTAACACAGTAATTTCACGGTAGGGGGGGGGGTATCATGTTTATGAGCCGGTCCATGCAGGAGTATGAATAAAAACAAACACACAAAACAATTAACAGCCATTCTGATTCTTCATACAAAAATAAATAATGGGCTTATTCGCTACCTTATACGGTTCATTAGTTAGTGAATTGAGATGAACAATTCTTTGTTTCTTATGCTTATGAGTAAGCCTACGGCCCCTAGCGCCCGCCCCCCCCCTCCATTTACTGCACTGAGCTGCCTTATCGGCTGTTTACTACTATACTACAATGTCCCGTCGTGATCGAGCTCGAGAGCGAGAGGAAGGGATGTTCTAGCAGCTATGGAGCAGTTAGAGGCAGCAAATCTACGAGAGTACCTCCGAGGAAGAAGCCAGGCTGCGTTCATAGAACATTAGCGATACAAATTTCTACGATAATATTTTGTTTGTCATTTTGGGATGTTTAAACAAGTGTATTATGTCATTCTACGCCTTCTCTCACTTTAAACTTTATTTTCTTATTTCTCTACTCTTTTACTTCGATTTCATTTGAAACTCTATTAATTGAATTTACACGGGATGATGTATTGAGTATGAATGTCGAAAGAGAATAGTAAGAAATGTGAATGTGATTATAATGATAACAAGGAAAGTGAGCTTTTTAAAAGACGGTGAAAGGGCCATGTATGGAGGTCAATATACAGAGATACTGTAAAGGTGCAAAAATGATCTGAACAAAAGAATCTATTAATAAAGGATTAAAAGTTTAAATTACATTGAGGGGTCAAACTCGAGAAAAAGCTTTCAAAAGATAAAGTGTCCATGAGTCGCGGAGACGTCTCCGCAAAAAGAATAGAAGTTTTGTTTCCGCGAAGAAAAATAGTATTAGAGACGTCTCCTGAATTACGGAGACGGATTTCTCTTCATAAATTGCCGCTGAAGCGTCTCGGAGACGTCTCTAATACTATTTATCCGTCGCGGAGACGAAATTTGTATTCTGTCGCGGAGACGTCTCCGCGAGGTGAGATAGCACCCATAGCTACTAGCAAATTTCTGCATTTATTTTACAAAGTAATGTTTAAGAAAGTAGCGTTTTACTAAACACGACGAAACAAAATACGATTTACTCTTAAAATAATTCATTTCTAAAAATTATTAATATCTTCTTATTACTGTAACAAGTTTGATCAATAAAAGACGAGATCGAGCAAATCATTTACGTTTTTTTTTCATTGTCTTAAGCTAACCTAGCCACTCATAAAACGTGATCAGAAAATTCTAAATACATTCGTGAGGCGCAAATAATTTATTAAAACATTTTGGAGGCTTATCTCTATCATATACTTATTCAAAGAATATAAACAAAATGCATAAGCCCCTGTACAAGAATAATTTAGTCTATAGACCATTATTATGTTAAAATTTCCAACAGAGTTCAGATCAAAATGACTCGCTTTATATGAGTAAGAGTACGCGATTGACATTCAAAGAACGCACGCAAACATCGGAATAAAACCCCCAAAAAGGTTTTAAAATAGTTTTGTTTCTAACTAATTTAGCGCCAGGATTGGTAAACACTTTTCTTAAAAGACGGACTTTTTCTTAAACAATTAGAAAGAGCATGACGTTTTCATTTATTGACGAAGATATAAAACAACTAACCAAAATTCAGCTTCTTTTTTTTGAGAAGATTGAACATCGTCGTTATTTCCGCTTGCTGCGCTTGCCTCGATCATGCGTGACGACGAGTATTGTTCTCTGTATACCTGAATGCAGCCTCCTCATTGGTCAATCGTTTCACCTTTGTAACAAGTGGTTGCTAGGGCATTTCGGTGAGTACAGCGGTGACAGAGTTCTTATTTTTCTGGCGCGGGTACAAAGGAAGTCAAACTTCGCAGACGTTTTTCTCTTGATTTTGATTTCCAAGAGCACAATTCTCCTCGCGTTCAGAGGCTAATATCTCCATTCTATTACTCTTACAGTCGGGTTATATATCAAATTCAAGGAATGAATCAGGGATCAATAATATCAAATAAAATGGATTTCAAAAATTGCGAATAGTCTCTCCTTTCGACGTGACGCATCACATATTTGCGAAGGTTTGCTAACCAAGCAAGAATGTAAAAGCTTATTTTCAATGCAGAAGAAATAAAACTCCTGGGTCAGATGGAATTCCTGTAGATTCTACCAAATGTTTGGATGACCTGAAAGACATTCTAGTTGATGCGTTAAATGAATGTTATGCAAATGAGATTATGTCGAATTCACTAGGAAAGTCTCATAACATTGATTATAAGAAAGGAAACCGTCTAGAACTTAAAAACTGGAGACCAATCACTTTGTTAAACTGTGATTACAAAGTCATAGCCTCTGTATGGCATTCAGATTACAAAAGTAATCGGTAAGATAATAGATCAGAACCAGACTGGTTACATTAAGGTCCTTGCGCACATAATGTGCGTCTCACTAAAGATGTAAATGAATGTATGTTAAAAAAATCAATCTGGTGCTCTCATGATGGTAGACTTTACCAAGGCCTTCGATGTTATTGATACTTCGTTTATATGTACTTGTTTAAAAAAATTCAATTTTGGCACTATTTTCAAAAGTGGGTCCAATTAATTATAGTAATATTTCAAGCTCTGTATTAATAAATGGTTGGGTTCAGAAAGTTTTCAAATTGAAAGGAATAAGACAAGGATGTCCCCTTAGGCACTTTATTTGTATTAGCAGCCGAATTTATGGCGAATAAGATTCGAAGAAATGCTTTAATTCGGAATTTTCAATTGAAAGGTACTGTACAATAAGCTATTACAGTATGGCGCATACGTTATTTTTGTTAGAGATAAATCTTCTTTAGAAAATATTATAAAAGAATTGGTGTATTTTGGTAAAATCGCAGGTCCAAAATTGAATAAAAAAAACAGTATTAATATGGATTGGCAAATTCAATAAACGGTGGTCATTATCCGATCTGGACCTCACCTGGTCGGAAAAACCCGCACTTTATTTAGGACATTTTATTGCACAAGACTTACACTATGCAAAAAAGATGAGTTGGGAAAATAAGTTGTCTAAAATGCAAAAACTTCTAGAACTGGAGAATCAGAAAACTAACACTTCTTGGGCGAGTAACAATTGTGAAATCCCTTGCTATAAGCCAAATTGTTCATTTGTTAATAGTAGACTCAGCTCCAGCGGATTCATTAAAAAGACTAAAGAAAATGTTGTTTAACTTTATTTGGAAATCAAAAATAGATAAAGTAAAAGGTATCATCACACAGGATTAAAAATGGAGGATAAGCATGGTCGATATCGCGATAAACAAGTGTTAAGTTTCGACTAAAGTGGCTTGAAGACTTCTTATGATAGTCAAGGGATATGGAAAGATTTATTCCTATATTGGTATGCTAAACTGGTGGTATAAATCTTCTGCTGAATGGAAATTAATAAAGAACACTTATGATTTTAAATATTTGGGAATTCCTGATTTTATATTGAGGTTTTAAATGCTTGTACCATGTGAAAAGTTATACTAAATTGACAAAAATGACATTTTCGATCAAGTTATATGCATAATGAAAACCTGCTTTTTCATAAGAAAAGACATTTTACTATGCAGAATGGTTAGATGTGAATAATATATTACATGACTTATTTGTGAATGGCCAATTGTTATCAGTTTATCAGATTGTCACGGCTTGAAAGTAAACGCAGTAAACAGACTGCTTTTGACTACGCCCAAAACTTAGAAAAGCCATTCCCAAAGGCTTGTTTAACAGGCTGATTGAAAACGATACATTAACAAATCAACATGAAGCAGTTTTAGCTATTCCAAAATTAACGATTGGGAATAAAATTGTCCCAATCAATGATGTTAGTAGCAAACGATTTTATGATTTAATTATATTTAAAAACACATTCTCAAGCAAATGCTATCAATTTTGGCAAGAAAAAATAGAAACTGATATAGATTGGCCATTGGTTTTTAAGCGGAATTTAGTTTTCACGTTAGAGAATCGTTTTCGTAAATTTAATTTTAAACTGCTATATAACTTACTGCCAATCAGGAAAAATCTTTGTAAATGGGGTTTTGCGGATGATGAGTACTGCCCTCATTGCCATGTGACTGAAGACATAGTTCATGCCTTTTTGAATTGTGATTTGAATAAGCCTTTTTATGATTTTGTCAAAGAAGTTATCAAGTTAACATTCGATGTTGATGTTGAAATAGATATTTCTTACTTAATTAAGTCGAATATTGAAAAAGAAACAGACGTTGTTATGACAATCGCTCTTTTTTGCATATATAAAACAATAGTTGACCGAAACAAATGTATGTTTGATACTCGCAAACTTAGACTGAGATATATCTTTGAAAGTGAAATCGAAAATATCTTTGTAAATGAGAAATTATGTAAAAGAAAAAGAAAGCCTACATTGTTAATCATGCCATGATTGTATTGATTGTTATCAATGTTATGCAGAAGGAAATTATTGAATAAACCCCTCTTTTGAGGTATAAAAGGAAAAAAAAAAAGAGTTTTATAGTAGAAAGCTCCACTGAAAAGGATAGCTCTTCAAGTGCCCTCATAGTGATAATATGACATAATAAGCTGATATGTTCGGGTCCCGAACATGTGAGCACATGAACATGTAGTCCCGTACATGTATTCTTTAGTGCAGTGCATGTTACTCTCAGAAGACTTTGGTAAATTTCTTATCATTTTCTTGATTCCAAAACCTCACATTAATCAAATTTATTCTTACATGCATTGTTATCAACCTTTCCCATCACTTTAAGACACTTGTTCCCATGACTAGCACACTAGTTTAGATTTAAGATGGATGTAAAGTAATCGGAGGATAATTACAATCATGTTAATGCACATTCTTCAGTTACTCCTATTTATATATCTTTGTATTTATTTATTTCTTTATGTATTTTCATACATCATTTTCACAAAGGAGCCTATAATGTAACAAGCTTAGCTTTTAACTTAGGCTCCTTCATATTTCTTTCTTATGCTACTGATGTCATTCGTTTTATGATTTATCAAATAATGTATAGTATTGAAATGACATAAAATTGTTGTTTTTATTATTGTTTGATTGGAATATGTAAATAGAAACTGAACTGAACTGAACTGAACTGACCTTCCTCTCCCCCCACCCCACTGACAAAAGAGATTCACTTACAAAAAGACTGGCCCAGATCCCCATAGCAAAGAATCTGACGACAGATCCAAGTAAGAGCTGTGCCACTCCAACCATGAGCATGCCTATAGCACAGCATAGCTGGATCCACCCCGTTGCCCTGCCTGAATGCCCATAGTATCTTTGAGAGTAGTAAGGGGTGGCAGAAGTGGGATCCTGATGGATTTGACCCGGTTGTTGATGGTAGGCCATGGTTGTCTGACCCGGAACTGTAAATGTCGGATGCGACATAGTTAGGACAGTTTACACTTGACTTTGTCCTATAAACAAATCAAAAAACACAGCAACTTCTTACGTCAGTACATTGAATTTAGACAACATTTTTATTCATTTATTAATTGAGTTAACATCAAATTGTTATGATTACCTTGGGTAATGTCATTTCCATTTTGCTTTTAATTACAATACAATTTTTGTAGATTAATTTGTAATCAATTCAAGTCAAATTTTAGAAAGGAATACATTGTGATTTTGAGAAGAAATGATGAAAGAACATTAATGATAGTTTAGAAAAAATAAAAACTTAAAATATATACATGACAAGTGCACAGTATAATATGTCTGTAAACAGTTACTGTTTGCGATTAGTTGTCATTATCGTAACCCCGGTCCTTACTGTAGTTAATACATTTCTAACATTTCAATGACTCAATTTCGATGGCTACAATGAGGTTTAGATTTGCGGGCCTATTAGGCCTATTATTACGTAGAATCGTGTAGTTCATAGTGAGTCATACAACCCATATTAGGGCAATAAGAATGATAGTCCACGAAACCAGGATGTAAGTGCATAAACCGTGGCAAGCAAGGTCAGTTATGCTCTATTACAAACAAAAATAGTATGGTTGTTGATTGCCAATAGCTGCCTTGAAAGCATAACGTGACTGCATACACATTGACCCTTTTCATTCCAATATAAATTTTAAGAACAACAAAAGTATATTTTTTCTCGCTTTTAAAACGATATGAAAAGTCCTGTGTTGCATGAACACTGGAAAGAACTCCAATTATTATTACCAGTGTATATTTAATTTGCACAATTGTGCAAAAGTCAACTACGGAATGCAAATAGTTCATTACCGTTTACATTTACTGTAGATCAGACCTATTATTTTTCTTATGCAAAATTATTTAAGATATTTGATTAAACGCTATACAATTCTGTTTTAAATCCTTGTTCAAAATGACGTGGAGCTAAATATAATATTGTAGGCCTTAAAAATTTGCTTTCAGTAGTTTCACTTTCACATTTGAAAGTATCCTATACACAAAAAATCTACAGTATGCTGGCATCATTTATATTATACCAAGCTACCCATTTCATGTCAACGAACTGGAAGTTAAGCGCGACATCCATTCCTATACTCAGCCTTTCATTCCGGTGGAATAAGTCAAAGATCATTCTGCGAGTTCCTATTCAAATGAAAGAACTCAGCACTTTAATCATGTTAATGTATTTGAATTAAGTTAAAGATTTATTGAACTTTCTCGCTCTCTTTCTCTCTGTGTGTCTCTATGTCTGTTTCACTCTACCCTCCCTCCCTCCCTCCTTCCCCCTCCCCTCTCTCTCTGTCTTTCTCTCTTTTTTTAACTTCATCTGTATCTATCATCCAATCAAGACCTCATCAAGTAACTGCATATAACATTATAATGACTGATAATTACTATGTGTATTCATCCTGGATTACATGTACAAATAAACCAACTGTATGCTTTACAAACCAACATACATTAATCTAAAATAAATCCTGTAATTTCGAGAACTGAAGACTTACCTTCTTAAGTTGTAGAGGAGAATGTTGATACTTACATGTAGGCAAAATATTTAATCTCTCGTGGATTCTGTTTTAAATAGTGTCTTTATAATCAACTGATGTCCTCTTCACAGCGGGTTATTAAATGTTTACAATCTACTACACATATCACAATTGTTGGCAATTAGTCTAGTAATATTTGCACAGTGGACGCGACAATGATTTTAATGGTTCAATTGCAAACTTAGACAAGAGCTACTGGTTGGTACTTCATTTATAGATGGCGCTGTTCAATCTCAAACACCATTTGCAGTTTAGACCAGTCTGTTTTGTCTACCTTTCGCCCGCGAGAGACTGAGCATTGGTGAAATGCTTTTAGAAGTAAAAAAAAAATAATAATAATGATAATAATAGTAATAACAATAATAATATAACGGTTCACGGAAATATATTTCAAACGCTAATCGTTTGCTTTCGATTACCTTTTAAACCGATCTCGGATCCCCGGCCAATATTGGCCTTAAAACATAATTATGCAAAGCATAAAAATCTCCCGTATTTCTGCATTCAGCATGTTCAATGTATCCATTACAGTAAAAGATTGCAAAGAGAATGCAGTCTTATGCATTATGATTACAATATTGGATCAAACGAGAGGCAGTCAGATCTACTTGTATTGAAAATGGCACATTATTTGCCTAACAAAGCAATATGCGCCATGTTGTAACCCAAATGTATCTAAGTTGTCCGGACTCCGTCTCCATGTCAACAACACTAATATAGGTTTAGTGACATTTCTTACAAGCACTTTCGTCCAAAATGTGATCGCGATAAATAAGTTCTAAACGTTAATTCAATTGACCGATAGCTCTGCTCCATGAGGTGTCGTTTAAATTGAATGAACATAAGCGAATTCGATTGCAAAGAGTTTAAAATTTACCGGGGAAACCTATATTACAGAGTTTGGTCAACCTGATCCAGGAATGTTTTCACCTGACGTGATATGCTTTGTTAGGCAAGCACACAACACAGAAAATGCCTCATGTCGTAACTCAACTGTAATAAACAGTCATTTTTTTTATATCAAAGAAAGAGGATTAACACAATGAAATGTATATCTTTTACAAATTTAACCTGAGACGGTTAAAAGTAGCCGCTATTATGCAGTATAATTACTTATTCACCTTTTCTAGTCATCTATTCATATTTCTCCATCGCTCTCTCTTTTCTTCTCTCTATCTCTGTCTCTCCCTCTCGCTCACTCTCCAAGACCTCCCCCCTCTCTCTATATATATTCTCTCTATATATATATCTCGTTCATCTAATAAATTATACAATGCGTTGATTAGGAAATTGCGCGTTTTGTTTCGAACAAACAGAGAGTAAAAAACCTCCATCCCTCAATTCCCCGTCTTGCGACACGGTCCCCATGGCAACAATGTAGGACATGCGCTTGGCATATTATTGGACACCAAAACTATTGGAGCATAGACGTCGTTTTCTTCTTTTTCCCCAGTGCAACGTTGACCATGTCGTTATAAATTGTAGCAAACAAACCCCACAGCATGGCACGGGGAAATTGATGAAATCTTTTGCCTTATTCCCAGTTTCAATATACTGGAAAATAGTTCGATGATTCATTATCTTTTATATTACGAGCGGGTAAGTGAGAAATACATGAAAAATAAGTAGAACTAGATAGAGGGATAACAGAACATATAAGTGAGATAACAGCATACAAGAGGGAGAAAGATGACACGGGACATACAGAGTGAGGTGGATGTTTTAGAGGGTTATTATCTTTAAAAAAAAATAGAGAGAAAAGGGCGTAAAGAAAAAACAAGAGACAAAAAGCAAGATGATGTAAAGCCAAAAGAGAGAGAGAGAGAGAGAAAGAGAGAAAGAGAGAGAGAAAGAGTGAGAGGGTGTACAACAAGGAGAGAGGAGAGAGATAAAGAGCGAGATGGCGTACAGCAAAAAAAAAAAAAAAAAAAAAAAGAGCGATAGGAAATTTAACACAGCTTTATCTACAGTACAATATTTTTATATTGATTTGTGTTTCTCTCCTAAAAACTACACCCCGCCCCCTTCCTTCCTCCATCCCTCGCCCCCACCCTCTCCCCTCCCTACCGCCTTCCCACTCCCTCACACATCCCACTCACAATCTCCACTGGATGCCTTGTTAAACACACAATGCATGTTTGAAGATACTCGCGGAGTATATCTGTTCACACTTCGCCCCTGTTTTGAAATCGATCAAATGACACAATCGTGTGTTGCTATATCGCCTTGCCAACCACCGAGGTGGACCACATGCAGACAAGTTGTTTCTGGCATCACACCAATCTGGCGCCTCGTCACGTCCGCCACACATTATTTTTTAAGGTAAGCTTAATTTTCTATTCCTTAGCATCGCTATCGTATTCTTTTGAAAATATAATTATTAATCTTAAATAAACTGTGGTAAACAATTTGTTAATTTCTCTGCTTCAGTCCTTCGTAGATTTCGATTTTGAAAAAGATTATTATAATCTTCAACCCAATAAGTGCTCCAAAGTATAATAATGCTTCTGTTTATTTGAATAAATTGGTATGCAATTTGTTATATCTTTGCTTCAACGTTTCGCAGATTTTAAGTGCGAAAAAAAATGTCTCATAGTAATTGTTAAAAAGTGCAATAAATGTTTCTTCTTTTTATTTGAATATCCTCGTAAATGTGACAATATGACATACCCATCGTAAACCAATTACTTGGTTTACCTTATGTGCAAAACATTTCAAAGGAAATAATTATTTTTTCTTTGATTTCAATTCAATTTATATATCCTTTATCTTTGTAAGATGCTTGATATACAAGTATTTGATATTTTCATTTATTTTTTGTGTTTGTCTCCGTTACATCGCCCACTACTCGATATTTGATACTAGTCAGTCAGTGTTTGATCACACATACCATACCTTTACAGCACATATCTACGCAGAAGAAATATGAATTTTAAAAAAATGCTTTCAAGAATAAAACTGTCTATTTCATTTCTACAATTTTGCACAAGGTATTAAGGCATGACCTGCATGTGCCTCACTTGCACAAAAAAAAAGGACATTATAGGTTTTTGATAATGATTTCATGATGAGAGAAATTGTTGATATAGATCGAAAAACACTATAAAAATGATGAAGTTTTTAAGGCTGAATTAAATGCTGTGAACTAATGGTATTATTCATTATGAAGATTACATGAAAGTTGAAACAAAATAATGCCCAATGTGACACACACTTCCTTCACTTTTACCCCTATACTGCACCAAAAAAAATGTTTTAACTTAGCCAAGGTCATATACGGCAATATTGCATATCGGTAAGTATTTTTTCAGTAATCCTAATCATTTATACGCCACAAAATAACATAGAAAAGGAACATTATAACAATGTGCGGTTTTCTGATGTCCTTCAGCAAATCAGAGCAAAATAAGGTAAAATAGGACGAACCTCAATGAATGTTTATGATACATGAGTATATACATAGACCTTCAACGTTAACTTAACTTTATAAACTTGTAGATTTAATGTACCATGGACAGACTGTAATTTGTAATTACCAAGAGTACTTCAGATTTACCATACTCGACCCCGGTCACGTCATTTGATACCTAAAATAAACAAATTATTTGAAATGGACAATTTTAGAGCTATACGGACATAAACACTCGGACAAAATTCAGTGGGCCTTTCTTTAGGGGTAAAGAAAACACATTTCCCGAAGGTATGTTTAAAATCTTATTTTATCAAAAACATTAACGGAAAGCTTACCCGCCGTTTCTGTCTGTATCACATTAGGCCTATACATATTTTGAACATGTAACTTTTAACATTTATAAAGCCCGAGAGTTAGGGTTTCAAATTGATTCATTAAGGGAACCAAATAATTGTTAGAATAGTTGGCATACGCGTTTGGTGGAATTGCCCAGATTCCAAGTGCGTCTTATGACAAAACTAAACTATGAAATAATTACTGTTGCTTCTTGAATTAATTTCAATTCAATTTTGAAACATGCTGCTTCAAGTAATAACATAAACAGTAATTATAATCGTAAAAAACAATTATATTGTATTGCATGTGCTAAGTGACAAAATTGTGTGTAAAACTTTTAACCATTTCTTCTTCTTTTTTTTTTTCTCTTTTTAAAAAGATCAAAACGAAACAAAAATGAAACTCGTAAGGGGAATACCTGTATTTGCATGCGGTAAATTATTATAAAGTGTGTCCCATAAAAACTATACTCTTTTGAAATGGTACCAAGTAAACAAATATATGGTTCTTCTGCGTGAAAGGTTTACATGGTGTATATGTAGAGAAGCTCATATCATTATGACACCGAAAAACCGAACATAATGCATGCTTCAATGAGCAATCCCCACTTTGTAAAGGACACAAAATGAAGCTACGCAGGAATTCACTATTCATCTATCACCTGCTTATGGACGGCCTGGAATAATCAGATGACAAGTTAAAACAAAAACTCAGAAATAAACATCAATATTATGCAAAATGTAATGGTAAACCTTTTTTTTAGTTTTCGTATTATTGACATTTACTTTTGATTTTCATCTTTATCTCTGTTAGCCGATTTATACAATCATTGATTTTACCCCTGTTGCCACCCATAAGCAGGTGATAACCGAATAGCGAATTCCTGCGCAGCCTCATTTTGTGTCCTTTACAATAATACTTTGGTGTTATGCTATAGTAGTAGTAGTAGTAGTAGTAGTAGTATAGTAGTAGTAGTAGTAGTAAGTAGTAGTAGTTAGTATAGTGGTCTTAGTAGTATAAGTAGTAGTATAAGTAGTAGTATAAGTAGTAGTAGAAGTAGTAGTTGTAGTAGTAGTAGTAGTAGTATAAGTAGTAGTATAATAGTAGTATAAGTAGTAGGAGTAGTAGTAGTTGTAGTAGTAGTAGTAGTAGAAGTAGTAGTAGTAGTAGTAGTAGTAGTAGTTGTGGTAGTAGTAAAGTAGTAGTAGTTAAGTAGTAGAAGAAGTAGTCGAAGCAGTATTATTATATTGTCATAATTATTCACAGATATCTGAGCTAACAATGTGTGTTTTGACAGTAAATATTTCCACAAACACCCTAAAGGTATATCATAATATTTCTAATTATTATAATTTGAAAAAAGTGGGTGTGGATGGGATAGAGCTTATTCATTCCAAGGCAATCACCGATCGAGGGAAAGATGTGTTACGTATCAGTGTAAGATTGAGAAACTTCACGCCATAGAGGTCGATGCGCGCACTCTATGAAAATGTCATTTGATACCTGGATATTCTCACTCTCGGGGATACATGTAAATTAAATGTGTTTTAATGAGGGTTGCAAATGAGAGGTATCTGCTAGGATGATTTGAAAATAGAAGAACTCGGGAATAAAAAGATATAAAACAGCATAAGATGTACGGTGAGTGAAAAAGGTATGCCGACTTCTTCCTTATTAGTCAGAGCCGACCTTGATCAGAAACAAAATCATAATAATGCCTATACTTATTTCAAATTTCAAAGAGTTGTTTTCTGGGTTTGAATTAAGACATTCTGCATTTTCAGGACATTTTCTGCTCAATACTCTTAAGAAGAAAAAACGCGTCTAAATGTTTATTCATAAATTAATTAATTCATAATGTCAGAAAAAATGAGAATTTAGAGTGAAATTCAATAAATATTGAGTTAATTTCAAGTGAAAATACGCATTTATTCCAAAATGAGAAAATTATGTATTTTCACCCCCGATTAACTTAAATTTCTCTTCAATATAACTCTAAAATACACTCTTTCTGAAATCAACATCGTCAAGAGTGAACCTTTTTTCTTTTTTTTCCCTTTTTTTTCCTTTTTTTCTTTCTTATTTTTATTTATTTTATTTATTTTTTGTGTTTTGTTTTATCTCTCTCTCTTGAGAGAGAGGAAGATTATAAAAGTATTACTGGGCCTAAAATGTGTTTCCTCTCAGGTTTTGTATGCCATGTATGCCAAATTGTGTTTTTTTTTTCTTCTTCTCATTTTCTACATCTCAAGGGACATCTTCCTTCAGAATGAAATATAAAGGCCTATTAATATCGCTTTTATTCAGTATTGCATTTTTCGGGAACTATGCATCTGATGTTTAATTTGTTATACATCATGTGCCTGACAAGCAACATGGGTATTTGTGTCGCTTTTTCTATTATCTGGTTTAATGCGTGCACATTTTATGGGCCTATAAATCAAATAAAGTAGCCGATATGACGTTGCATTATCAGTCATAATCAAAATGGGTAAAACATAAAAACACATCAATAACCATGATGACGAAGGTATAACGAAAAATATGAAACAAGAATAGAAGCCTTATTTACACGTAATTCCAATGAAACAACATTTTTAAAACTGCTGTTGTTGCACCATTTTACTAGCTTTTTAGTCTATTTTCTAAATTATATTTTAAAAGTAAATCCAAATATCATGTTTGTTTATTTATGCTTTTTTTTTTTCTGGGTTTTTTCTCAGATTTGATGGAATAATATCAGATTTTATAACAACTTGACCAGTAGAAATATACTTGAAATATCAGTTCAGAACAATTCAGTGGTATATCTTATTGAAAAGATACAATATATTTAAAAAATCATTATAAATCAAATTTTGTCTATACACTGAATAACGAGGCTTTTGTTGGGGTAACCTAGTTAGACTGATACACCGTATCTCGTCGTACTGCATGAATACCTTTTTTTATTACAAAGATGATTTTTTTTTTCATCCCTGCACTGGCTTTGCATAATAGAGCACGGTATACGTGGTCAAGATAATTGTGATACACATGGCGTGAGGGACCCATGTGACCTATTTTAGTATTTGATTTGAATTTGAGTGTATTGATTTCCGTTTTTAACAAAATATACTTTACATATAGTAAACCTTTTTATAATAATATAGATTAGAAAATGAAAAGTGAAACTGAGATTTTACGGTAGGGCTACAGCATGCATATAAAATGAAGCATGTTGATCTCGGAGCTTATCATAATAGTAATTTGAGAAACATGTCTTATACATATTTACTTTAATTTGCTATGAATATGAAGGAAAAGAATGACAAGGGGGGGGGGGCAATTTTGATTAACACTATACGGTTGGTGGTAAGATTTGAAATGAGATAGTTTTACTCATTCCAGTCGTGCGCAGAGCGACGATATTTAGAAATTATGATATAGGCCCTACATTTCTATTTTTGGCAAACAAGAAACCGAAGTTAATGTAAGATATCGCAAGTAACATGAAATATTGTTGATGTTCTGTTCGTGCCCTAACACTCTGGTTCAGTCTGCCCGGCCCTACAAAATATCAGAGAGGCATTTATTATTTTCCTGGACTCATTTATTTATAGGCAATATGAACTTTTGTTTACAGTAATGCAAACTCATCATTCACATTTAGATCCTAGACTACTGAAAAAATAATAATAATAATAAATTTTAAAACAAATGTTTTACAATACAACTTGTGAAAACGTAAAATTTCAGAAATTATTTAATATCGTTAAATATATTTGATCCCAATTATATTTAATAAGATTTCTGCCAAGTCGTTTAACGGAGGGCTACTTGTTCAAGCTAAACATAATATTTTTGACTACTCATCTAATATATGCACGCCTGTCCCATTAGCTTGATATATCAACATTAACCGTATCAATATTTTTCAGTATACATCCTATATTCTGTTGAACGCAATGATGTAATAAACATGACGCTGTGTAAACGATTTTATCCTTGGCGACACAGCATTTTGATCAGATAAAAAGCACGGGCGATTCATGGCACTAATGGCAGTAAATTATTTTTTTGTGCATTTCCGAATGCATAATGGAGAGATGATTATTGAAGGAACAGGCGAGAAAAAAGCAAAAAACAAAAAATGCTACATGGTCGTCATGGTATCGAGTGCTCACGCCTAGCTAGTAATTGTTCGTAGGAAATTGCTGACACAAATTAAATGGACAAAATGTCAATCGAATCAGTTTGGCGTCCGAAATCAATTTGATGGCAAAGAGAACGCAACTCGGGCCTATATTATCTGCTTTATAATTTTCGCCCCACCCACCCACATTTCAACCTTTTTTTCTTCTTTTTTTTTCTTATTTACAAAATTCCGAGTCTGTCCCCCACCTCCCCCTTCTTCCGTAATATCTCGTGTGACCCTCGTATCATTTTTTTTTTTTTTTCATTGTTTTAATTTTTTTTTTTTTAGCTCGTCTGCTATTTTCTTGCACGTCTCAGTTTTCACACTCTCACTATCTTCCTCTACATCGCTTCTCCACTTTACTCTTCGCAGCACCTTTACTCTCCTCTTTTCATCTATTCAATCACTCTCTATCTCTCTCTCTCTATCATGATGGACATAGGATCTTCCCCATGCCTTGTTTCGTGTTCGTTGTCTCGTCCAATACGTTGTCGTCGCATAATAATTGTCACACTTTCTGCCATCAAAATAATAAGTAATTTCAACAATGCAAACATTGATTAAACATTTTGAAAGGAGATATATGTAATGGATCACATAGCAAAATAGGATCTTTGCCTTCGATAACATTGGATGACATGCTTTTGTAAAAATTTGCATTTTTTACTCATATAATGATTTTTATTGCAGGCTGGTAACATTTTCATATTTACCATTATGCAGTTAACGGTTTTGAGTTTCGTTATATTTTCTGAGAATATTAAGAAATACAGTATTGAGACTTATTACTTAGTGTAAATGATCGCAACTTAAGGTGGCGATTCACACTGTACCCGATGTTTAGGAGTGCGATGGTTATAACGATCAGAGGGTCATTTTTTTAGGGTTCGGGCAAAAGTTTAGAAAAGGTTACAACGATGGCATAAATGATACAAAGCAGAGAGTATAAGAATGAAGTTTTGCCCGAGGATCGAATGTCAACCGACGTCGCTTGAGGCATCGCCGGCGCGAATCAAGATACAAGCGAATTGAATACATTCTGTGGGCTATTGTTTGGCAATAAGCTTTATATATGGTAATTGCCATTGGCTAAACGTTTTATTGAAGAAAGCATCAACGTGACTCTTATTGTATATTCACCAGATGCAGACCGCGGGAAATTAATAGTGATCAGACACTGTCCGTCATAAAAGATGAATATTATTATTAAATTATTTATTTTTTATTTATTTATTTATTTTGCCGCTATAGCGAATGATTTTACTTGAAACAGTGGTCGCGACGAGTCGGAGCTAGGAGAGTGAGTGGTGCTGAGGGGGTCACGTGGGGATTGCGCGTTCTGGATGTTGATATTTTTGTGTGTGGAGATATAGATAGTAGGTCTTTGTCACCATTGGTTTCACTCTTCTCGGGGTCGGTATATCTTGGACGTTCCCAATCTTTCGTGAAGGTTGGAGAATATTAAATTATAGAGCAAGGGTCCGAAAAGTAAAAGAGCATGGACAAGATATTTCATGAATCAAAGCGTGAGAAAATCTTGTCTCTATAGCGTGCAAATAAGCTTAGAATAAATAAATAAATATAATAATAAATAAATTCCATCTTTAGAACGGACAGTGTATCTGTATCTCATGTATGACATTTCCCGGGTCTGCATCTGGTGAGATTTTTTAACAATAAGTGAGGCCATAGTGATGCTTTTCCAATAAAACGTTTAGCCCATGCGCAAACGATAATAAGAGTTCTAATTGCCCAAGACAATTTAGCCCCGAATCGAGATGATTCAATTCGGCGATCTTGATTCGCGCTGGCGATGGCCCAGCGAGCTTTCCGAGTTGACATTTCGTGTATTTCGGCAACTCTCATATTACCTTCGCGTGTGAATTCATAGTATGCCATCGTGAACCTCTACAACATTGCCCGAACACTAAAACTGACCCCTTCGTTGATAACCATTCGCAGCCTAAACATCGGGACAGTGTGACGACCACTTAAGTGTGGCGATTTCATTTACCAAGTAATAGTCTGCAAGTACGTAATTTTCTTAATATATCGGATAAATATAACGAAACTGCAACTAACCGTAACTGGCATAGAGTAATTGAAAACATGGTTTTACCAAAGGCGGTGGCATGAATCATTTTAGAGAAAAAGCAAATTTTATCAAAGGCAATTATCACATTCAAGTTTAACCGATGGCACATAGATCTACTATTCATGCATATGTGAGTACCATTAACATCATTTCCTTCGCGAGCAAGAAGGCTATAATACAAGTTTTGAAATTGTTGAAATTATGATTTATTTATTGAGGCAGAAGGTGATATTTGCGATGAGACCCTTGGATTGGGGGAGAGACAAACGGAACACCTCGAAAGAAGGCATGGGGAAAAGAGAGGGTCCACAAGAGAGAGAGAGAGGAGATAGAGAATGAGGTAGGTAGAGAGATGAAATGAGAAGAGTAAGAGGGGTGGAAGAGAAAGGGGAGAAGGGGTGTAGAGGAGAGAGAGTGAGAGTGGAGAAACGTGATAACGTGCAAGAGATAATAAGGCAACCGAAGGCATAAAAAAAAAAACAAAGTAAAACAATGAAAATAAAAAAAAATGTATGACGAGGGGCACAGAAGATATTTACAGGAAGAAGGGGGTAGGTGCGGGGACAGACTGGAATTTGTGTAAATAAGATACGGAATAAATAATGCAGAATGTGAAGGACATAAAAGGTTGATAGTGGGGTGGGGTGGTGGACGAAAGATTATAAAGCAGATATAATATGGCCCGAGTTGCGTTTCTTATGCCAGTATGCAATTCGGGCACGCCCAAATTGATCGGATTGACATATTTGTCCATTATTTGTGTCAGCAATTTCCTACGAAACAATTTCAGCTAGGGCGTGAGCACTCGTATACCATAGACGACCATGTAGCATTTTTTGTTTGCTTTTGTCTTCGCCTGTTCCTTCAATACATCATCGCTCCATTATGCCATTCGGAAAATGCACAAAAAATAATTTACTGGCATTAGTGCATGAAATCGCCCGTGCTATTATCTGATCAAATGCTGTGTCCCAAGGATAAAAATCGTTTACACAGCGTCATTGTTTATTACATCATTGAGCTTCAAAGAAATAGGATGGTAAGCTAAAAATATTTGATACGGTGTAAGTGTTCGATATACAAGCTAATGGGACAGGCGTGCATATATTAACGTGAGTAGTCAAAAATATTACTGTATGGTAGTCTTGGAACTAAGTTAGTCTCCATCCGTTACGACTTGGCAGAAATCTTATTAAATATAATTGGGATAAATAACTTGTATAGAGATATTAAATAATTTCTGAATTTTACGTTTCACACAGTTGTATTGTAAATACATCTGTTTACAAATGATTCCAGTTATTATTATAATTCATTACAGGTAGTCTATGGATCTAAAATGTGATAGTATGAGTTTGCATTATACGTATATACAAAAGTTTCATATTGCTATAAAAAGTAGTCAGGAAAAATAAATGCCTCTCTGTATATTTTGTAGGTGCCCAGGCCATGAACTGACAGAGTGTTAGGGCACGAACAGAATATCAACATTTTCATGTTACTTGGATAATTCTTACATTAACTTTTCTGATTACATTTTGTTTGCCAAATAGCACACACTTGTAGGGCGAGTTATCTATATATAAATCTAGAATATATTCGTGCTCAATGCGCACGACTGGAAGTGAAGTAAAACCCTACTCATTTAAAATCTTGCGAAGCCACCGTGAGTAGTGTTAATCAAATTGCCCCGCCCCTTTCATTCTTTTCCTCCGACCCTCCATTCACAGCAACTTCCACCCAACGCCCCACACATAGCACTCAAGCACCCCACTCTACATTCTATATGGCCGCGCAGACACTTTCATTTTATTAAAAGGATTGGGCAGTGGAAGACTGTATTAGCTATTAATAAGCTCGAGAACAGGTCGTTAATGCAGTACCTACGTACTAAGTTTCACTTTTCATTTTAGAATCTATAGTTATTATAAAAAGGTTTATGACTTGATAAACGAATATATTTGTTAAAAAGCGGAGATCAATACACTCAATAATTCAAATCAAATTACTAAGCCTATGGTCACATGGGTCCTCAGACCCCATGGTGTATCACATTATTGCACTGTCCATCTGCTACCTACTTCATAGCATAGCCAGTGCAAGGAAGAAAAAAAAGTCATCTATTGTAATAAAAAAGGTATTCATGCAGTAGCAACGAGAACGAGGTAACAGATCTAACTAGGTTATCCTATAATCACACAAAGTCTCATCTAGTTTTATATTTACAGGTATGAATATGCTAAATTTGATTTTAATTATATATTTTAATATATTTTGTAATGCTTTCAGATAGATATACCCGATAATTGGTTGAACTGATATTTCCAGTATATTTCTACACTGGCAAATGTTGTTATGAATAATCTGATATTTTCCATCAAATTGAGAAAAATAACCCAGAAAAAAAAATAGCATAAATAAACAAACATGATATTTTGGGATTACATTTTAAAATAATTAGAAACAATAGCGACTAAAAGCTAGTAAAATGGGCACAAACAGCAGTTTTAAAATGTTGTTTCAATAGTGAAATACGTGTAAATAAGGCCTTCTATTCTTGATTTCCATAGTTTCTCTTCATGTAACATAGCTCATTCGTCATCGATTGATTACTACTGATGTGTGTTTTTATAATTACCCATTTTGGATAATATCTGATAATATTTGCAACGTGCATATCGAGCTACTTTATTTGATTATAGGCCCATAAAATTGTGCTACTGCACTTAAACCAGATCTAATGAACAAGCGACAAAATCACCATAGATTTGCTTTTGCAGGGCAAGAATTATGTATAAGCAAATTAAACATCAGATGCATAGTTACCGAAAAATGCTATTATACCCTCTGAATAAAATCGTCGATATTAATCAGCTTTATATTTACATTCTGAAGAAGAATGTTCTCTTATGAGATGTAGAAAATGAAGAGAAGAAAAAAAAAAAACGACAATTGGCATACATAATGGCATATATAAAGCCTGAGAGAATACACATTTTAGGCCAGTAATATCTTTTATATCACTTACCTCTCTCTCAAATATGATAAAGAGAGAGAGATAACACAAAAACAGCAAAAAATAAATAAATAATAATACAATGAAAGAAAAGAAAAAGAAGTGGAAAAGAAAAAGATAAAAAGGTATCACTCTTTGGACGATGTGATTTAAGAAAGAGTGTATATAGAGTTTATGATTGAATGAGAATTTATAGTTTTTAATCCCCCCCCCACCCAACCCACCCCCACGCGGTTCCCTCTCTCTCCCTTCCTTTCCCTTTCCCCCCCCTTCCCCTCCACCTTCCTGCAGAAACGCCCCACAACACCCAACCCCGCCGCCCCCACCTCACCACCCACGCCGGGCCGCCCCCACCCTCCCTTTCCCCCCCCCTCCCCCCCCGCCCCCACCTCCCCCACTCTCGCCGCCCACGCCCCCGCCTTCCTGCTCGCCCCCCCCGCCGCTCCACCCCCCCCACCGCCCCACACCCTCTCACACCTCCCCCCCCTCCCCCTCCCCCCCCCCCCTCCTCCCCCCCTTCGTTTCTCCCCTGCGCGTGTGAAAAACATTAATTTTCTCATTTTGGAATGAATGGTGGGGCGTTTATTTCACTTGATAATGAACTCAACTATTTATTTGGAAATATCATACATCTAAATTCTCTATTTTTTCTGGAATTTAATGGAAATTAATTAATTTTATGGGAATAAAATTTAGGGACGGGTACTTCTTTTCTCTTAAGAGTATTGGAGCAGAAATGCTCTGGGAAACTGCAGGTATGTTTAATTCAATACCCAGAAAACAATTCTCTTTGAAATTTGGGAATAATAAGTATATCATTATTATGAATTTTGGGTTTCTGATCAAGGTGGCTCGTCAATAAGGAAGAAGTCGGCATACTATTTCACTCACCGTACATCTTAGCTGTAGTTTTATACTTTTATTTCCGAGTTCTTCATTTTTCATCATCTAGCAGATACTCTCATATTGGACTCCCATTAAAACGTCGGAACAAATTTGATATTAATGTATCCTCCTGTAGAGTGAGAATATACTATAGGTATAAATGACATTTTCATAGAGTGTGGCATGACTCTATGTGGTGAAGTTTCTCATTCTTAAGGATCAGTAACACATCTTTCCCTCGATAGGGGTGTTGCCTTAGGAATAATAAGCTCTTCCATACACACCCACTTTTTTAAATTAATAATAATTAGAAAATATTATGATATACCTTTAAGGGGTGTGTGGAAATTTTACTGTAAAAACACACATTGTTAGCTAGATATCTTTGTGATAATTAGTAGCAATAATAATAAAACTGGATTCGACTTCTTCTACTACTCTACTACTATTGGTACTATACAACTAACTACTACTACTACTACTACTACTATACTACTTCACTACTACTCTCTACTTATATACTCTAACTTTATACTCTACTTATTACTACTATTATACTATACTACTAAATACAACACTACTTCTACTACTACTTAATCTCTTTATACTGATCTTAATTATACTACTAAGACATACTTAACTAATATAATTAAGATACTGAATATATAATATACTTACTACTACTACTACTATATAACTATATGGCATAAACACCAAAGTATGTAAAGGACACAAAAATGAGGCTATGCGCAGAATTCGCTATTCGTTATCACTGCTTATGGGGTGAAAGCAACAGGGGGTAAAAATCAATGATTGGGGATAAATGGCTACCGGGATAAAGATGAATATCAAAAGTAAATTGTCAATAATAGCGAAACTAAATAAAAAAGGTTTACATTACATTTTGCATAATATTGATGTTTATTTCTGGAGTTTTTTTGTTTAACGTGTCATTGTATTTATTCCAGGCCGGTCATAAGCTAGGTGTATGATGATAGTGAATTCATGCGTAGCTTAATTTTTTTGTGTCTTTACAAAGTGGGATTGCTCATTGTAAGTCATGCAATAAATGTTCCGGTTTTTTCGGTGTCATAATGATATGAGTTTCTCTACATATAACATGTACTTTTCACGCAAGACGCTTATGTTTATTGTACCATTTCTAGTATATTATATAGGTGTAACTTCAATATATTTACGCATGCTAATATACAGGTATTTCCCATTACGATTTCTTTTGTTTTCGTTTGATCTTTTAAAGAAGAAAAAAAAAGAAGAAGAAAATGGTTAAAGTTTTACTATACACTGCACTTAGCACATGCAATACAATATAATTGTTAATTTTACGATTTATTACCTTGTTTATGTTATTATCTTGATTGCAGCATTTTCAAAATTGAATTGAAATTATTCTAGAATGAACGTAATTATTTTCATAGTTTTTAGTCTTGTCATATAGACGTCACTTGGAAACTGGGGCATTCACCAAAGCGCGTATGTAACTATTCTAAAAATTATTTGGTTCCTTAATGAATCGAATTATTGCAAACTCTAACTTCGGCTTTTATAATGATAAGTTTACATGTCATATTAACTTGTATAATTCCTAATGTGTTACAGACAGAAACGGGGTAAGCTTTCAGTTAATGTTTTGATAAAATAAGATTTTAAATACATTCCTTCGGGGAAATGTGTTTCTTTACCTAAGAAGCCCACTGAATTTGTCCGAGTGTTTGTTCCGTATAGTCATTAAAATTGTCCATTTTCAAATAATTTTGTTTATTTTAGGTATCCAAATGACGTGATCGGGGGTGAGTATGGTAATCTTGTACAATATA
>CALNVZ010002974.1:41414460-41442907 GCA_940671915.1 Paracentrotus lividus
AAAGTCCAAAATAATTCATGCATGAATGAGCAGCGTTCACTTTTGTAAAGGGTATTGAAATTAGGGTGCGCAGGAATTGCCCTACCAATTGTATGAGGAAAGTCATTTGGAGCTTATGGAATTGAGGATGATATGCAGAATTACTAATCAATTATGATGAGTTGGGGTTGCTAAGTGAAATTTGTGGAATGGGGATTACAATTTCATGCACGAGTGAACAGGAATATGTATTTCCTATTGTTGCATTGTAACTTTGCAAGGTATATTCGCATGGTGTGTTTGTCAGGATGTGGTGCAGAACAGGTGAGATGCAGGGTAATTTTTTGATCACTTTTGATGATCGTTTCATGATCTTTTGGATTGTCTGAATGTCAACATCAGTGACATTCTTTTTTTTTTCAACAAACAGGTTGTGCATCGAAAGAGTAAGAGGACACGTTGAGCACTGAACGTAACGACTTTTTATTTCATTTTGCACTATCAGATTTCCCCTCCTTTTGTTTTGTTACAGGATGGATGAAACAAGTTGTAAAAAAAAAAAAAAAAAAAAAAAAATTCAACTGAAAAATAAAGACTGACATGTTAATTTTTCACAAATTTGTGTTACACTGTACCATATTCCTTGACCAAAGTCCAAAAAGTTCTATAATGATGGGTAGTTGGTTGGTTTATCAATTGAGTTGAATTGATTTGGATAACAGTAATACATGGTGATTGAATAACTGTAAAAGATGATGTAATGCTTGATTGATCAGTTGAAAATTTTGAGACTGTACACTTTGATTAAGTGATTGCTACTGCGGTTTTGATTGTCTAATTTATGTGACTGATTGATTGATAAATTGATAGATTGTCATCAACCATCCCATTGGGTAAAGTGAGTAGTAGACCTGGATGCGGGAAGGTGTCAGGTATTTGGAGTAGAAACCAATGAATATGAATGGTCAAAAACACACCCATGCAAAAGAGAGATAGATAGATAGATAGAGAGGAAGGGAGACAGGGAGAGAAAGAAAGAAGAGAGAGGAGAGAGGGATGAAGACAAGAGAGAGAGAGAAGAGAGAGAGAGGAGAGAGAGAGAGAGAAAGAGGAAGGGAGAGGAAAGGTAGAGAGAGAAAGATATTAAACACACCACGAAGGACCTCACTAAATATACCTTGGAAAGTTACAATGCAACAATAGGAATACATATTCCTGTTCACTCATGCATAAAATTGTAATCCCAATTCCACAAATTTCCCTTAGCAAAACCCAAACTCATCATAATTGATCAGTAATTCTGCACATCATCCTCAATTCCATAGCTCCAAATGACTTTCTCTTACAAATTGTAGGACAATTCCTGCGCACCCTAATTTCCAACCCTTTACAAAAGTGAACGCTGCTCATTCATGCACGACTTATTTTCGGACTTTTGGTCTCAATATATGAAAGTTGGATAATGAGCTTTCCATACATGTTAATTTCATTACGTAAAATCATATATATTTTTCATTTTGCAGCCTTTCAAAGTGTATAGTTCTTTTTGGACGCACTGTAGAGAATACACAGTTCGTTATCGTATCAGCAATATGATTATAAGGCTTTTGCATCTTGTATGAATTTCTGTCTCCTACTGAAATAATTGGGAGGGACGTGTGGGTGGAGGGGGGGTGGGTAACGAGAAGCATGAGACGGTTTCACTCTTTTACACCTATTTGAAGGCAATTATATTAATGGGATGTCAGTGGCGGATCCAGCCCGGGGTGTAAAACAGCCTGCCATCTCAAATCATGATCCTCTTTTCTAAAATGCCTCACCATCACCATCAAACATATTCCAGATCTGTGAACACAATTTTAGACCTATCTACTACATCATTCGCTCCAAGAAACACGAAGTGAACCATGAGGATTCTTCTCCATGCATGGTGTATTCACACCTCCTGCACGGTATCGGTATAGAGCAACTCACGGCAAAATTATGAATGAAATAAATGAAATGAAATAAAATGAAAATTCACCAAATACACTCTAAAATGAAGGATCAAAACGACTCCATCTGGGTTCGTTTAGAAAGGTACTATTCCGGGTCAATTTTAGCCGTGGCGATAATTATCTGAATGGAGATTATATTTTTTTCAAATTTTTCTGTCAGGGTTGTGAGAGTGTTTACTTGATAAAGGGGAGCGCTGGAAAGCTGACTTTTTTTTTTTTTTTTCCTTTTTTGTTTTACTTGGCTACTAGTATATTGTTTGTTACCAAACACAGACATGAATTCATTCCCTGTCAGTTCATTAAGTTTTATATGCCGTGGCCCCTCGTATCAAAACGTAATGTTCAATTTAGTTACTACGCTTTATTTCTTGTTAAATTTATTTTAAAATTGATAGTTTCTGGGAATTCCAGATCATGTTTATGAATTACTTTCAATGTCAATTCAATTAGTTTTAACTTTTCCATTTAGTGTCCGTATCTAAAGATAACAAACAACAATGATTATCGCGAAGATAAAAAGATATTCTAAACATTATCAAAAACACACCGAGAATTTCTTTATGTCCGTTATTGAAATAACTTGCATTGCTGGTACACGTTTAAAGGATTTGGAGATGAATAAGGAAAGATCTGTTTTTTGTAAGCCATCAAGAAGGTATTAAACGTTACACAATGAATATTCATGCACTCTATACACGAAATGAGAGTAATCCTCTTCGTCGCAAGATGATTTTCTTTAGTGGATTAACCTTGATAATCTCGATTCTGACTTTCAAAAGCAGTTGAATATCAAATTGATGTCATATAACTTACAACAAGTAATTGAATAAATTTCTATGCGAATATTTGGCGTTTCGTCCATTGGTTTGTACACGCTAAAAACTATTGTGATCTAATGTTTTTTCATTTTTTAGAATACTAATTTTATTATTATAAATACCCAAAGTATCTTCTTTGTCATAACATAATTAACATCGTGTATAATTTTATCTTTACGAATCAAACTTTCATTTGATTTCCAATTCAGCTTAAAAGCTGTCAAAAGTATACATAAGTTCTTTATCGAAAACACACAATTATGATGTCACTTTGCCATAGGCCTAACGCTATAGCCTAAGTTCTTAATGATAATCTTATCGTACAGGTTAAGGAATTCTAAATATAAACACATACAAATAAACAAAAACTTATTTACTGGTAATGTGAAAGTGAATATTACAGAACTACTGCTTCTGAGACCGGCCATTAATAATCATAATTTCGTGAAGGGGGGGGGGGGGTTCATTAACATACTAAATATATATTTAAAAAGAGATTGTTATTAAAACTTACGAGTGATTTACAAATACTAATTTATATCGCCCTGGGTCATGGTAAGTGCATGTATCTGTACAAATAATTAGACCGCGAAAAAGTAGGAAAGAGGGGCGCTTTTGCAACACTTGGATCCGCCATTGTTGTATAAGCGTATGTAGTTTCAATCATCGCATTGACGTGAAGTAAAGGAAGGTGATGCTCCGCTCACTTCGTTTGATATCGTCAATACGTCTTAGACAACCCAACTTTTTTGTTGGCAATGTTGTGGGTAAATGAGAAGCTCGCTTGGGCACGAGCAACAAAATCTGAAGAGCTGATAAGTATATCGTTACGAAAGTAGCTTGTGATGTATTAGTTCATTCACCTTTCCAGGAATTGTTTTCAAAGAGAGACAGAGAGATATAAACGAGCTTGCAAGCAAAAGGGACTAAATCCAACTTTTATAAATTCAGAGGAAATGGCATTGTTTACTCCAATCTTTTACAACGTCTTTGGAAAAGGGAAAATACAAAATGCATTTTCTTACAGTTGCAACCAACAATTAGAACATTCTTTTGTTGAAAGACTGGTACGTACCTGGACAATGGCCTGATATCAATAAATCAAATTTTCATGAAAAGTGGTTTAGCCCTTTGCTTGCAAGCTCTTCAATTCGAGAATGGAAGTAAAATATGTGAAAAAAGAACAATAGGAAAAAGGTGAGAAAAAAGGGAAGAAAAAGAGAAAAGGAGAGAGGAAGTAAAATGAGAGAAAGAAAAAGGAACGACAAAGAAAAGGGAGGAAGGGAGAAAAAAATCTAAAGGACGCCAAATTGATCTAAGTGAACTTAAGGACGTAATTAATCGTAAATTTAGCAGCACTGAATTGCTCTAAAATCTATGGGGCGAAAAAACTAATCTTAGACCATTGGGCCCAAAACTGATCTCGAACTAAAGGCAGAGGTTAAAGCATAGATCATAAAAAGTACTGGTGCCAAACTGACTCTTTAAACACAGAGGTGAGCTATTTTCTGATTTTATTTCATTCATTATGCAGATCAATCTACAGTAAACGATTCTATTTTGACATGGTTGTTGTTGATATTGTCATCATTTTATGCTATGTCAAGCTTTTTAAGAGCTATGATATACACACGAAGATAATTCATAAACTTTCACATGCTACGGTAGATAGCAGATGCATCGAATTTTTCGAGATAATCGAAAATATTGGCTAGATAGAATTTAACAGATTTTCTTAAAACAACAAAACAAACCAATAAAAAAATATAAATAAATAAAAAATACCAGAAATTGGTCATCAAAAGCGAGATACTAACTCATGCCAACTCTATTGTTGGTTCTCTCAGGACGTAATATGTTTAAAGCTACTGCCATCTATAATATTTACTTTTTGATAACTATCAATAGTAGTAATATTTCAGTATGAAATTAGCCTCAGTTTTAATTAATACGGGAAACTAATATGGTTTGAGGAAAAATAATAACAAAAATAATTCATAATGCTTTCGTATCTACGGTAGATAGCAGTGCATCAAATCTTCGAGATAAATCGAAATATTTCCAAGATAGATTGAAAAGATTTTATTAAAAACAACAAATTAGAACCCCCCCCCATTAAACAATAATGAAAAAATACAATACCACAATGTGGTCATCAAAAGCGAGAACAGAACTCATGCCAACTCTTCAGACGTAATATGTTATAAAACAAAAGCTACTGCAGTCTAATATACCCTTTCAGAATAATATCAATAGTTGTCAGAAATAAATTAACCTATTAGTTTAATAATACGGTAAACTAAGTATGGGTTTGTGGAAAAAGTACATGTTTGGCCATGCTTCGTCACATAATCGTTGTCGGTACGTATTATGAAAAGTGGATAAGTGTTTTTATCAGTCAATGTTGCATTCTGGGTATGAGAAACAGACAACGTTGAATAGACATTATGTAATGCACCTGTACAGGGCTGCTGGTTCCTAGTGGCTTAAACACTAGAGCAAGTTGTTGAATGATTCGCAAACACATTCAAGATATTCATAGGATTTTGAGTCTTAATGAAATTCGCTTAAATCTGTCGAATGTTACCACGCAGTAACAATGAAAATCAATAACACCACATGGGCATGAACATTATTTTGTTGCATTGACGTAGATATGCTCAACCAGCGGAGTGGAGATTGTGCAGTGTAAAATGATTGGATTGCAAATCCCTTTTCTGGGATAATGATATGAACTAAGCGCTTTTGTCATAACCTTTAAAATGTTTTCCAAAAAGAAAAATACAATGTCATCATGTTATTGTCTTTTTTTTATCCAGCCATTTAGAATTAGAAACAGGGGGCACAGCCAAAAATTAGAAAAAAAAAAAAAAAAATGCGCCCTATGAAACCACCTCTGCATTATGTATCTACATGGGGAAGTGTGGGGAACATACTCCCCTCCCACTTTTAATGACCTGTCTTTGCCCCTGCAACCTATGCTGACTGACTTGTATATTGATTTTGGTATTATAGAATTTAACACTGTATCATACCATGACTAAAATCTAGGGTTGCACTTTAAGTGAAGCTTATTATTATGAAACGGATAGCAAGAGATAACAATTACAGAAGAAATTCTAATAAACAGACTTTCTGCGGGGGAAGCCATCGTAGTGAGAGCCAAGGAAGGGCAAAGGATGGGAGAGATGAAGAGAGAAGAGTGATTATGCCGCCTTTGTGTATGTGAGGCGGGTGTGTGTGTGTGGGTGTGTGGTGTGGTGTGTGTGTGTTGTATGTGTGTGTGTGAGAGAAGAAAGAGAGAGAGAGAGAGAGGAGATGAGAGAAAGGAGAGAGAGGGAAGAAGAAGGGAGGAGAGAAAGAAGTAAAGTGGAAGGGAGATTATAGGAAGGCAAGAGAGAGAATGAGAGAGAGAAGAGAGATAACGATGCAACTGCGAGGCAATCAAAATGTACGTTTCTTACAATAACCTGTTCGACTTGGGTGAAAACCACAGATTGGAAAGGCAAAGGTCCGAAAGTAATTCGATGGATTACGCGGATAAGAATATGATACGGTTAAGGTTAAATCACTCCATTATGAATTCAGCTACAACGTGCAAACGTATATTATGGCGTGTAATTAGTGTAATCCATTAATGTATGTTTTATTACCCATTGAAAAGATGCGGCCAACCCGGTCAGTGACACGACAAATGCTCATGCGACGACTGCTCTGAGCTTTATTTTTCTATACAGTGTGTCCCAGAAAGAACTATACACTTTGAATGGCTACCAATTAAGAATATTATGTTTTTTGTGCTATGTTGGGAAAATGATTTTATGTAGATAAAGCTCATATCTTCAACTATTATTTTGACACCAAAAAATCCGACAAATTGATGCATGCTTCAATGAGCCAACGCCAAATTGTTGAAGGACACAAAACGAGGCTGCGCAGAATTGACTATTGCATTTAGCACACTGAGTATGGCAGCCAAAAGGTCAATATCAATAATGGAATAAATCGGGTAAATATTAAGACATAATAACCAAAAGTCGAAAATAAACGATCAATATTATGCCAAAATAAAAATGGTTAAAGTTTTTCTTTTCATAATAATATTATTTATGCTTTTTTTTTGTACTTTGTTTTTTTTGGTCTTTGTTAGCTAATTCACGCCATTATTAATATTGACCCTGTATTGGCGGCCCAATAAGCAGGTGGTAAATGCATAGCGAATTCTGCGCAAGCCTCGTTTTGAGTATACTTCACAAAGTGGGTATATTGCTCATTGAAGCATGCATATATTCGGACTTTTTGGTGTCTAATAATAATTGAGGATAAAGAAGCTTTATCTACATATTAATTCCCCCCCCCCCAAGAACCATTATTATCTTATTTGGTAGCCATTTCAAATGTAGTATAGATCTTCAGGGATAAACTGTATAAGATGTTGGGTTAGGGTCTGCAATGGAGTTAATTGTTAGAGTTTAGTGGTGGATTATAGTGTTTAGAGTACAAGGGTTAAGAAAGTATTCATTATATGATTAGGTATGGATATTACAGGGAGAAATACACCGCCGGAGCAAATGCAATTCCTCTTCCAACGAAAGACCTCAATGTTCGTTAAATGATGCAAGCGCGTACCTCTCCAGGATTAACAACATAATCTCTCTCTTTGGTGTCATATGAAAATTATGGATAATGAGCTTTCCATACATGGAAATTTCATTACCTAAAATCATATATTTTTTATTTGGCAGCCATTCCAAAAGTGTATAGTTCTTTTTGGGACGCACTGTATATACTGTCCAGTCTTAACAATGCTCTTTAATTATTATTGCATATGAAAATGGAGAGACGGACATGACGGAAGGACGTTATCTCATATAGTATTTTTGTGTGTATGGTTGTTTCTTTCTTTGTGTTTCCTTTTCCTCTTTTTTGTCCTCTTCTTTCTGAAATACGGGTATCAGAAATGCTACTTTGGCTCTCAAAATATGAGCAAGAATAGTTAACTTTGTGATGATTCAAATCACAAGACATTGGTTTAAATTAATGTGGACTATTCCATTTGAATTCTCCCCTCACTAGATCTCCACCCAATCGACCGGATAAAGAGTCTGCCCAGGTGGGACCAACGACTAGACCAACACAAACGATCTTAAACACGTATTTCAGGACTATGGCCACTTCCAATATTGACATGCAAATGATGCAACAGCTGGTAGATACACCCTACCAGGCATTGGAGCCCAAGGTGTCCTACAGACCCCGATACAAATCGAGCAGCGGCCTGATCACCGGTGCCATACAGCTTCTCTGTGGCATCGTCGTCTTCGTTCTCGGAATCGTTTCCCATGCCATGAGCCTCACTTGGTCCATGGCCATCATTGGTGTCTGGTCTGGACTTGGAGTAAGTTCTGCTACACTCTTAACAAACGAAGGGTCAACATTACCCTACTTTGGGTCCACTGGAGCCAGACACTATTCTGTGGTAATTGGGGCTGTTCAACAATGATGAAAATGTTAACCCGGATTGGTTTGTAGACCCAATGGACCTAGAATTAATGTTGACCATTTATTATTTTTTCTTTTTTTTTTCTTGTTTGTGTTTTTTACCAAATCTTCACTGACATGAGAGATTTATTTCTTTTATGTTTCACACTGTACATGTAGAGCAAGCCAACATACGTTTATCCTCCTGTAGTCATGATAATTGCGATACCATTATTATGCATACCAAATTGTGTGCCAGAATGGGGATTTTTGCCCCTTTTTTCATGTGGCACCTGTAAAGGTGACAACTCTACACTATTTTGACTGGACGGGGGGGGGGGTAGGTTGGATACATTCGTCGAAAAAAAATCTTTTGCCCGACAGCCCTATACGAATTCGAGGTTTGCCTTTTGTTGTTGTTGTTGTTGTTGTTGATGTTGTTCTTTCATATGTTTTTTTTTCGGGTGTTGACGATCACCCCACACATCACCCCACACACTAGCATCCCTCGAGAATGCGCCATTATCAATTTAAATGCAAAGTACATTATGATTCGTTCTGTTAACCGCAAAAATGCATTTACAGTGTCCCCAAAAATTATTTGTACACTTTGAAAAAATGTAATTAAATAAATCGATGTTGATTTGAAATTTTATTTACTATTTATATCAAATAGTAGGTAATGTCACTACCACCTAAACACTAAATCTCAAATGTTCCGTCAGTCTCGGAAGTTCTAGGCCGCCATTTGCAATTTTCATGGCCCAAAAATTATTTGTACACTTCAGGAGATCGGTTTTTAAAGGAGTGTTTAAAATTTTGGGGGGTCTTCTTTTCCTTCCAGGACAGTCATCAACCTCCTTGGCATACTGTCGACCAATCTAGCACTCATTTCACGGCCAATACCATTCCAAGTTCGCTGGAGCGTGTCCTGGAGCTGCTAGATGTTGGACGGTCAATCTTGAGGGCGCTGTCGCTTCAGGTCTTTCTTGCAGCTTAACATGTTTCTGTTGCAATATTGCTTTACTATGGTTTGCTGTGTACTTGGGGTCATTGTTATGTTGGACCGTAAATTGACAACCATTCAGACTTGAAGCAGATAGGAGCATCTGAGCCATTCTGAGGGGCAAGAATATCCTCATTGCTTCAGCATTCATGATGCCATGTTGTGAAATTTATCTCTCCAACTCTACTGGCTGCCATACAACTCTAAATCATGAAACATACTCCTCTGTGCTTCACTGTTGGCTCCAAGCATGACTGACTGAAATCTTCCTACAAGACACACATGGACCCGTGCACCATATCCAATCAGTTTTGCACTAATTATGTCTTGGAACAGAGTTCTTGAACTCCGCAGGCTTGTTCACATGTTGATTTGCAAAAGCATGACGCTTCTTTTTAGTGTCGCTCACATTTGGCTTCTTTCTTGCCAATTATTCCACTTATAGTCATGTAGCCATTTAGCTTGCTGCAGACACTTTTGAGGGCACCCAGTCATTCCTCAGCCTCTGGGTGCCTTGAATGCCAATTTTCTTTGGTCCACAATTTGCAATATTTCCTTGCTTACTGTTCTTCTTATCATATCATCATGAAAACTGATGTCCATAGACTTATATTGCCTCTAGAGGCTCCCACTTGCGTAAAGGCTGATTGGTATTCAAGTTGTGTTCCACAGCAGGACCCCAAGCACTCCTCGAATCATATTAAAGCATTATTTTAGCAGAAACCTGTCAAGAAGCTGGAAAAGGACCAGATCCCAAATTTAATCCCATTTAGACACATGAGAGTCATCTGAAGCAACAGCGCCCTCAAGAATCACCATCAAACCTCCAGCAGCTCCAGGACACGCTCCAGCGAACTTGGAATGGTATTGGCCATGAAATGAGTGCTAAATTGTCGACAGTGTGCCAAGGGTTGATGACTGCCCTGGAAGCCAAAGAAGGGCCCCCCCCCCCCCCCCAATTTTTAACACTCCTTTAAAACCCATCTTCTGAAGTGTACAAATAATTTTGGGCCATGAAAATTGCAAATGGCGGCCTAGAACTTCCGAGACTGACGGACATTTGAGATTTGGGTCAGTGATGGTGACATTACCTACATCTGATATAGATAGTAATTGAAATTTCAAAACAACATCGATTTGTTAATTTCATTTTTTCAAAGTGTACAAATAATTTTGGGACACTGTATAATACAAAAAGTATTACCGAGGGAAGGATTTATCTCAATATGGGCTGACAGAGGATCAGCCATCTTTTGTATGTAAATACAAATGTAAATAATAATAGACTATCGGATGCAAGATTGGATGTTATGCCTCAAAAAACAAAAAAAAAGCTAAACACGTGAGGAAAAAAGCTCTTGATAATGCCTATTATTTTATAAAGAACCAGCATTTATTTTGTTTTTATTATATCAATTATGGCAACCACTTTTGAAATGAACATTTCTATACTTTCTCACATATTGTTGTTTATTTAATATAATTATGCTAGTTTTGGACGGTCATTTCTCTCCGTAATCTGTCACTCTCGTCATTTTTTACTGTATTAATATTCTGTGACAATCTGGAATTCCGTCACTCTCCCCTTGCGTGAGCCGTTAGTATAGAATTGACCATGGCAGTTACGCTATGCATAATAATTGAGAATAATCGAGGGCATCTCAACAATTACCGATCGAATATCGATCTCTGGGATTGTCGAGGGGAAGGCAGATCGACATAACGGAAGGCTGATAAATTATAAATGAAGTGGCTAAACATTATTCAGAGTTCCACTGAGATTTTAGCGTAGCATAGCCAAATTCTTTTCCACATGAAATGCCTGGCGGACCCCGACGGGGCGCAGGGACGCCCCTCCCCGATAATTTGAAATCGCCCATTAACTGTGTATGTTAAAATTAGAACATTAGGTGGCACTACCCTGTCGGGCCTGCGCCCCCCCCCCCCTCCCCTATTTCCAAATCAAGATCCGCCAATGCTACACTTTTTTCCATCGATGAAGATACAATTTATAAACTGATAAACGTTCAGATGCACTCCACATCTAAGATTATTTTCGTGTAGGAATAAAATTATGAATCCACTATATCGGTCAATCTGTTCCCCTTTACCTAAAATCCGCCGTACAGTTACTTTTATGATATTTAAACAGAATGAAACGCATGGTGGATTTGACTTCATCTCTCTATTGCTGAATTGAATCCCTTTTCCCGCCATAATATGTATTGATGTTTCTTCGGATAACAGAGAAGCAAACATCAAAATAACATTTCTCTTGTGTAGTAACATATCCATCCATGCAAGAATAGGTGGATCTCCTTCCATGCTGTACAGATAATTATAAGAACTGAGCATAAATTGAGAACATAGGGGGCAACGGCGGACTTGAGGACGTTATCGCCCATCCGATCCACCCTTAACTGAATCCGCCGTATGCCCATTATATTCAGGGTTCATGTTTAATCTCCTATTAGAGGTATAAGAATAATATATAAACGAAAACATAACCTTATACCATGTTTTACTTACGCTTTCGCCACCTCCGTCTCGTTTGGCCCTTCAATTCTGACCCACCCCTATATATAAGTGTATATACATGCTTTCAATATAATGATACTAGTGGGGGCGAATCTCAACTTTTTTTCAAACAAGTTGTTCTATAGTAAAATTCTACGTAGAAATGAAATGACAATTATTTTTGCATACGATGACGTTTACGTCGCTAAAGTGCAAAAAACCAAAATGGCCGCCAATAGCGTATTATGACCAATTATCATATCTTTTATACGTATAAACCATTTATTGCGTTTTTATATGTCTTTGGTGTCAGGACCCAACATGATTATCCAACAAGATTAATCCTACCTAGTTGACTGTTAGTGTAGTTTGTAGTTAGTTCAGTCAATATCGAGCAAAAATCCTCATATCAAAATCATAATTAACACCTATAACCATACTAGTACATTCGTCATGATAAAATTGTCAGATTTGACTTTTAAACCATTAAAATCCATAAGAACAAAATAAAACGGTTATACCTATAAAGTGTGTGATGAATGGGCAAAAACACTATTTTGGTTTTTTTTTGCACTTAGCGACGTCAGACTTCATCGTACACAAAAATCATGTCATTTTTGGATTACATCAATTTACTTATGAAATACTTGTTGACATAACTTTTCAGAAAAAAGTCATTATTTGGCCAACCCTATGATACATGGAGGAGAGAGAAAGATACGAAAGGGTAACTATTAGATGGAGATCATTATTATATACGAACAAAAGGGGGCGGGGCTGAACATGCAACAAATCACAAGTAGATGGCTATTCTTGAGCTTTGTACAGGATTACTGAAAAAAAAGGGCAAGCTGAAGCCCACCCGCTCCCATGATATTGAAGAAGAAATTTATCGTAAATTCATTTGCCAATTTAATGGAGAGAATAATGACTAAATTCTTTTTCTGTACGAATAAAACTAACGCCATTATCTACATAAAGAAAAGCATGATTAAACGTAATTTTGTGCTGTTTTGATAGTGGTTACCTGTAAAATATCAAATTGTTTTGGCCATTTTGCATGTTAAAGGCTCTTCTAATATATGTGTTTCTCACTTGAGTTGCAATGCGCAGTTGAATATTTTGCCTAGCAATTATCTATATATCAATTTTCTTTCTTATTTATCCTTCCCTTGTAGTTCTTTTCTCTGAGTGGGTGTTTGGGCATCATCTCATCACGAAGACAAACAAGTTGTAGTAAGTATTGCATCATGCCCTGTAACATAAAAACTTACGATGGATAAAAAATTACGATCGATTTCATCTCTGTATAGCCTCATCATGGACAGGAGCGCCCCAAATTGATGATCTTAATCCTAACCAGCCCTACCCTAATGTTAATATCCTAATCTAATCCATGACTGTACCTGCACTCCAAATGAGGCTACCGAGAATAAATCAATCGTAATTTTTTTTATCATCGTCAATCTTTTTTTACAGGCACAAAATATGATATTCTACGAGAGATTGAAAAGTGCTTATAGAGAACTAAAAACTAGCTTTTTTTTAATCTCTCATACTGAATTTGCTTCAATACTTCGTTATATTATAATTGAATGATTTCTTATATTATTATCTCGTGATCCGAAATTGAAATTGGGAATTGTGAAAAGATAGAAAGAAACTTAAACGTCAGGCCGAATATATCATATGGAGGCAATTCTCCCAGACGTCACTCTATTTGTTTTCTTGGGTGCAAACCAAATAAAATAGTGAAATAATTATAATAATGATAGTTGCAATTATGTCCTTTATCGCGCCTGACATTTTTGCGTTTTTCTATCATGTCTACATACAAATCTTGTTAAAAAGTATGGAGCCTACACTGCATTCGTTTCCATGCAAAACCAATTATTAATTGTGACGTAAATATACTACGTATCTTGCCTGCAATTTAGCCACCGTGAAATTGCCTGTTGGCGATATTCAGTAAAATCTGATGCTCATTAGCGTCAGTGAGAATCTCACTTTCATCAATCAAAATCTCAAAAGATTATTCACTTACTATTAGTTCCAATTCATTATGCATTTACAAATTGCAATTCGTATACCCTTACATATTCCTGATTACCTCTGGCACTTGTGTATTGTTAATAGATTGAAGAATATTAAGCCGTCGATGCTTTTGCTAAGAATATTACTTATTGTTTTGAACGTATTAAATGTGAAAAATTAATGTAAACGAACGGATCCGAGCCCAGCAGGTCTTTTTTTTATATTCAACAAATACCACCCCCCCAACATGAAGCACCTGCAATTGGACAAACTTAAAAGACCCTGCATTTCAAATCGATTCGAATTTATTCTTATCTTTCACATAAATATATCGCAACATAATCATATATCATAATCAGGAGGCTGACCCCACCCCCCCCCCTCTAACCACCTATATTAAAATCCAGGACTGTTCCCAATGTAAATTTATTTATATTTTTTTAAAGTATGTTTTTTTTCTTCCAAACAATACAACATAACTTCATAAACGTTCATTTAATCATATATACAGAGATAATTATTCATAAACAAATCTAAACATATAATAAAAAAAAAAAACAATGGAAGAATATATATAAAAAGAAAAGAGAAACTTATATTAAAATTTTCTTCGCTCTTTCATTCCCACCCTCCCTCTAGAAATGACCTTCTTGTAATCGATAAAGGTTTTCTACCTATTCTTTGAATATTGTTTGGGCAGTGACCAGATTCTAATTAAATTTGTCGAGGGCAATAAAATTGTAATAACTATACAAGGTAATGCACGTTTTGAACTTCGTAAGTTTCTTGTTGTTTGTAAGGTTTTAAGTATCAAACGAGATTTCAACAACGAAAAATACTTCATGGGAATTTGAATTAACCCATATCTTTAACCGCATTAGCGATACCCAAATTCAAATAACAAAATTGCGATCCTTCAATTAACTGCTCTTTCATAAATCCTAATGTAATTGCAATAGACGGATTTTCATCATACCGTAATTGGTATTAATACACTTTTGATAGATTTATATGTTAACAGCACCCCCCCCCCTTCCCACTCCCTTAAGAATTGTAGATTTACAGAAATATTTGTCCTTGATAAATAGATCGTGGTACATGACGATGTCGGTTCTTTATCCATCGTTGCCTTGGTAGCAGGTGCACCTATGTTATGTCGTCTGTGCTGTCCACGATACTTGCCCGATGCTTGAAACTCCAAATCGACATGGAAATGCCCAAAGGCGTCATCAATTGCGTACGTATGATGAAAGTAGTACATCATTAGGAACCAGTTAGATTAGACAAATTGAATAATATATTAGACAGATATGAGCATTTTGTATGTTGAATCACTAATACGCCTCCGATTGGCAACGAAATCGATGGAAAATACTCATAAATTCAATAAACAAAAGTAATCGAGTTAGGAGTACATGAGAGTGCATGCAGGTGTTTTTAACGTTTCACAGATTTACAATACAATTATGCAATCACGTACATTTGGACATTGGTATTATAAAGCGATTCATACACTGTCCGTATAAAGGTGAATATTTTTTTGAGCTATAGCGACATGATTTTGCTTGACTTTAATTTCTTGAATATGTTTGTCCCTGCTTTACTTTTTGGGACCCTGAATATCTTGGACATTCTCCCAACCCTTCACGTGACCTTTTTCCAAAAAATTTTGTCAACCCCTGATGCCCATTTTTTCATTTTTTCTCATTTTGGCCCCTTTTGTTTCCGCTCTGATCAAGCCCCCTCAGTCCTACCCCCAGGAAAACGCGACTGAGGTGTACTGTTTTATATTTTCTTTAAGTTAAATCTTATATTTCTCGGGACAGGCTAAGGTCTCTTGTCTTAGGGGAGGGTTGAAGTAAAAAAACGAGATTGTGTGAAATTCGGAATATTTCATTCCATCTTTATGCTGAAAACAAAGAATGAAAAAACCACTTAACCCTTAAATATCAATCATTTTCCCTTAAATCTTGTTTAGCCTTTATGACAGCTGTTCAATTTTCATTATTGATAAACATTTTATTTTGTTTTATGTTTGTTTGAGATTACAATACAATTTAGGGAAGATAGAAATTTCCATGGTGTAAAATGAATAAAATGAATGTTGAACTCCAATCAAAATAAATTTGACCCTCCCCTAGACAAATGAGTCAAGCCTGTAACCATAAATCTAGATAATTTAAAGAACAATAACAAATCTCCACCTCAGACGTGTTCCTTGGGTAGGACAAGGGCCTTGTGGTCGCGTGAACAAAAAAGGGCCCCAAAAATATAAAAAAATAAAAAATGGCAATCTTCTGGGTGACAAATTTTTTGAAGAAAAATCCCCGGAAGGGTTGAGGAACGTCCAATATTATACCAGAGATCCAGAAAGTGAAAGCGTGACAAACACATTCAAGAAATTAATAACGAGCAACAAATGTCGCTTGAGCCAGAAAAAAATATTCCACCTTTATGACGAACATGTATTTGAGTAACTTTTAGATTTTCATTACAAGGAGAATCGATATTTCTTTGATGGCCATTGCATTATTGATTTTGAGGGCAGCTATATACTTCAAGCGCTTTGTGACGCAGACCTTCCTATCAAAATAATTCACGTTTATATTATATTAACTTCGCTACTTCTTCTATAAATTCTATACTCGATGATATAATTTACCTTTATTGTGATGACAAATATTTGAATAATAATGATAACTGAATGCGCAAAACAAGCTTATTTAATTATCAATTTTTCCCCGCACAGTCAAACAAGCTGCCGACATCGCCATGAATGGAACGTTGGCTGCCGTGTTCTTCATTGAGCTCATCGTCGCAATCATTGGTTCGAGCATCACGTGTAATGGAATATTTTGTAATCAGAGCTTTTAGTGTCACCACGCTTACGACGGTAAGTGATCATAATCAACGTGACGTGTTAGACATCAGTCAGATGATAAAGACTGCTAAAGAATTAAGGGGACTTGTCGCCCCCTTACAGAAATAGACTACACCACTAGAGATAGACTACTGATGTACTGTAGACTGTAAAATTCATGCAGGGTGTCTGTGAATTTAGCGGATGATCATATATGTCCTATGGGCATTGTGTGTAAATGTACGAACCTAAAGGGACACTATGCCCAGCCCCCCCCCCCCCAAAAAAAAAAAAAAAAAAAAAAAATGATATAAATATAATAATTAAAGTTGTTCAGACTACACCACTTGAAATTGGGTCAGAACTAGACATTTGAAAAAATGTCCTCAATGTAGACTCACACGGCACATTTTTAATTTCCTAAAGTTACCAACCATCATTGTCTTATTTTCTCATTTTCTATTTTTTTTTTTTTTTTTTTTTTAATAATTCTTTTCCCCTCCTACATAGACGAGTATGAATAACGGCAAATGCGACACTACCACAAAACTCACAGGAGACTGTGTAGACGTACGTGGAGTCAACGCTGCTGTTCATCAGCGATAATAGATTTGAACTTGAAGGCATAATTGGATGGTGACCCCATTTTCTGATATGACTTGGACGCTCTGCTTCAATCTGCTGAAAAAGACATTCAGTCGTCAAAGGTCAAGACACTATACCAGTTTCTCATGCAAGGAGTTACGCAATTTTTAACCGTAGATTTGTTCTGGCTTTTTTACAAACAAAAAGAAAATATACATACGACCCGAGCCCCAGTGACGTATCCCAGCGAAAAAGGCGTAAGAGGCATGTAAACCATTTTTGTATGCGTGTGTTTCAGATAATATCTACTAAAAAATTGCCATTTGCGCCCCTCTATTTTCAAATTTGCCTTTTGTGCCAATTCTATTTCTAGATCCGCGACTAGCTCTTATCTTATCTTATCAAACCAAGAGTAGATATCTCTGAGTAAATCTCAAAAGCATGTTCGACGTTTATTATGGCACATTCTATCACCAGGCGCTGATGTAAATCTCTGTAGCGCATCTATCGTGTCTTAGCGACTGGATTTTTGTCACGTGAATGGTGTGTCACGCAGACGCGGTGCAATTGAAGAGAACGCGGATGATGATTTAGATGATCACGTGATGGAGACAAGATTGCAGAATGCTAGCACGCTGCTGACACATATCAGAGAAGGAAGGAGAGAGAGAGAGAAAGAGAGAGGAGATGATGAGATGGAGGAGGGGTGCAAGGCGTTATCCAATAACATTCATCAGAGCAGAAGGCATCGCTCGCTATACTTTATTCTACTAAATTTTGAACATGTCAGAACCTACTTTTACGATCATTCTGTAATGTTCGACTACGAAGAGGGTTTACCTATCAGTATGATATTGTGTTTTCCATAAAGGAATGTGTAAATCAGAAGAAAAAAATAAATTTTACGGATAATGTGCAATTCAATCTGATTGCAAAAATCGTTCTTTGATTAGATAGCCTTTCTGTGAAATATAGGACAAGAAAATCACGAGGAAAAAAAAAAAAAAAAAAAAAAACGGATAAAGATACGAAGAATAAATCTGGCATTTTTTTTATTATTTTATCTTCTTTATAAATGTTTTTATTGATTTTTGTTTTCTTTTTGTTTTAAATCTGTGCTTATCTTAAATAAAAAAATATATATTATGTCGTTTGTTGGATATGTAATTTGTTAACTTGAAATTATTTGATTCTCATTGTGAGGATAAAATTTTAAAGTATCTTTCAAATATGCATGTCGGGAATTGATATTTTTACCGATTATTCTAATCTGTTGAGTCATGTGATCCTAAAAGCATTTTATTTTTCACGAAAGGAGACAAACTTCGAAAGACATGCATATACAAATGTTTTTAGCATTTCTCTCTAAACGCACGATTTCGCATATATTACACAAAAAAGTATGTTAATCAATACACGCCTTCTTCACAAAAATTAATCAGCATGGTCCGGAAGAAACAAGATTTACAATTTGTGCATTATGTCTAACATCTGATCCAGCTGACCCGAATATTATTTTGGATCATCAATACATTACATCAAATAAAAAAATATTTTACTCCCCCCCCCCCCAAAAAAAAAAAAAAAAAAAAGGGATAATTATGCTAATCGGTGGCGGATCCAGATTTCATTGGAGGGAGGAAGGGGGCAAAATTGGAATGTAAGATTTTGGTACACCCAATTTCTTTTCCGTCACACCGAGCGAGCAAAAGGTACATACATTTTTTTTGAGTCACGCTGGCCGAGACTAGGTGGGGGTACCATATTATTATTTTCTTTGCTATCGCCCTTCAAGAAGTTCATCATATATAGTATCAGCCAAAGGGTAGATTCATTTGGGGTTAGTAGTCCATCCACAAATTTCCTCTTTTTTTCTCTCTCTCCTTTTTTTTCCTTCTTTTTCTTTCTTTTTCTTTTCTTTTTTTTGCGGGGAGGGGGGGGTGCTCGACCCCCTGTATCCTCGTCTGGCTCATGTTTAAATGTAAGTTTCATTCGATTATTGAATGAAAAGTAATAACTAAAAAGTTGTCTTCTTACTAAAATGTTCGTTGTAAATTTGTCATATTTCATTTTGCTCCGGCAACATCATTTTGCTCTTTCCCAGTTTCGTCAATGTCCCTTTCCCAAATTTTGCACCACAGAGTCGGCCTCAAATTTGACCCTTAACTTTTCCCGGGCTCAACTGGGAAACAAAACAAAACATAAAATATGTTCGGCCATCCCTTGCCAATTTTTTGCCATTTCCCCTTTGAGGACTTTTTTTTTTTTTTTTTTTTTTTGCCCAGGAACCGAGGACCAGTGATGCCTACCTCCAGGAAACCAGTTTGAGGTACAATGATGTAGAATTGTGAATAGACTATTGCCTAGGGGAAGGGCTGAAGTAAAAAGCTTGATTGGTGATCGGGGTAAAAGTGGGATATTCTATTTCGCTATTATATAATGACAAAAGAAATCAAAGACAACCTTAAAACCAATGATATTCATGACCATTTTTGTTTCAGCCCTTTATAAATTTATATTTGACTGATTCAATTTGGGGAAGACAAAACAAATATTCATCGATTGAAAATTGAAATTAAATCTATTTTTTTAAACCCCAGTTGTAATAAAATTTTGTCCTTCGCTATAATTATACACAGTTATTAGACCTATAAACATGAACCCACCAGAACAATGTGCCATTCATATCGAAGCAGGTGTTAACCTTTACTTCTACTAGGTGGATCCAGGCTCATGCTAAAATCGGAAAATTTCGGTGGCGCCCCTTTTTCAAATCCTGCATCCGCCACTGGGGAGCACTTCCACTTGTAATGGCAGACATAATTACCGGTTCATGAAAGTGAACAAGTCGAGGTCAATCTTAATGATGCATTGTTTGCTAATGAGTATGTGCATGACATTATGTTAAGCATCATCATCATTGATGTAATATAATCTCTGTAAGGATATTGGGCAGAAACTCTTTGGTATCATGGATGCCTTCGAAGGGGAGTAAGAATCAGAGTGTAAAAAAGAGCAGGCACGAATTATAGCGCAAAATGATAAACTTCAAAAAATATAAATATAATGATGCCGATTGCCTTGTGTCACATTCATCCATTATAGTCTCCACATTCATGATGTTAATAAAATTTTCTGTTATTTATATTTATGGTTTCATAATGGAACATTGCAAACGGTAGGCCTCTTTGCACTTGTAAAGAAATAACATTTAGTAAAATAATAATAATTTATGTAAAAACATAATCGTTGATTTGTAGAAATGTAATATTATTGAAACTGAAATAAATAAATTCAAAGGAAATCTGTTTTGCATGGTCGTCTTTTGAAACTTTTATATAAAAATTATAGGTATAGTACTTAGGCCTATATACACATGTTGTATGCCTGTATGCGTATACAGTCTAATCGTAATTAATTGCAAATAGAAACTGCCTGTGAAATTGGTGTGTGTGTGTGTGTTGAGTTGTGTGTTGGTGTGGTGTGTGTGTGTGTGTTGTGTGATGTTGTGTGTGTGTGTGCGTGTGTGTGCGTGCAGAAACCTTTTTTTCCTGGGGGGGGGTATATAGGCCCACAGTTTCCTCTGCGAAGAGGTGCAATGTGATTTAATGATAAAGTTCGTGTTTGATTTAGGCCTGCAGAATGCGTCTGACACAAGAAGCAGCACAGTTTTCCTTAGATGAGGGCGTGGGGGGGGGAGGGGAAGGGCGGGACTGCCTCCTCCCCATGATACCAACAATTTAGAAAATGTGGAGTAGGCAATTTTGGAACATTTGCGAAAAAAAAAAAGCAAAAATTAAGCAAAATTAATGTAACTTGAGTTTAGAAAGATGTTACAAATTTTATTATAATGAAAAGGCGACCCGAGTGACCCTTACGGATAAAATTTTAATGAACCCCAGCATGACCTTTAAAGTCCCCAACCGGACCGAGAAATGAAAATCCAAATTACATATAAAACGAAAGCTAATAATTTTCATAATACAACATTCCAATTTAAGCATTTTTATTGTCCATCTAGAAAGTATTTCATTAAAAGGTGATCGAACCTCAACCAGGCCATCCCTCCCAAATACTCGAAAAAGTACCCATATTTTAATGGCGCGGCTGATGACGTCAAAACATGTTAACGGAATGCTACATGCTAAATGCTGAATGAATTTGCCCTTTCATTTCATAACAATAGAATTCTAGCACGCATGGGGTCTATTGTTCTGACATAGCAATACAACGTGTTCTAAAGGCGAAACCCAATCATGCCTGGCTGTAGCATTCCCTTAACATTTTTGACGTCATCAACCGCGCCATTAAAATAGGGTAACTTTTAGATATTTGGGAGGGATGGCCTGGTAGCCCTGGTTGAGGTTCGATCACCTTTTTATGAATACAATTATGAAAATTGAATTTTTTTTGTGTATTTATGTTAGACGCCTACTTAGCTATCAATCGATGTAAGGTTATATTTAGTCAATAAAGAAGAAAAAATTGGTCAATGTGATTGTGGTTCTCATCTTTATTGACGTCTTGATCAGTTGATTGTGTTTTTCTCTCATATCTGCGGACCAGACCAAGAGAGAAAGAATTATTAGAGCCAATATCAGGCCTAGGCCTATCCCCTCCTATAAATAGTCCTATTTACACAATTTAAATACTCTACCCACACTATTTTGTATAAACAAAATAATAATTAAAAAAACAAACAAAAAAAAACACAGTAACAATAAGAATTCTTGCACGTGAATTGGCATCCATTAATAATTCTTTCCCAGTGAAGGTGGAATCTCTCTCTGAGACTCCCATACAAATGAACAAGTTCGATTTTCCAGCAACCCATGGTAACGCTGCGGTATGACCACCACAGGACATCCTGCACGGTGGCAGGGTCGCGGTACCTTTTGTTGATTATGAGCCGACCTATGGTTCCGGACTAGGTGCGAGGCAACCGCGTCACACGTGAGCACAGGGTCTCTTGGCGCAGAGCCAAGACTTCTAGCCCAGGACGGGAGGCTTTGCGACGGATTTTCACGGCGGCTGTGGAGAGGCATGGTCATTCTCCGGGTCAACTGTACGTACAGTAGTGTTGATGGTTTTTATCTGAAGGAGAATGCAAAACCAATTGACATGATTGAAAGAACAAGGAGATTCCACGAAAACCGCAAAGAGCCAAGAACATGAATTTCAAAATTGGTCCGTACATGACATTAATAATATTATTCAATTTTTTAATGCGCTTTTTCCTTAAGATTGTCAGATTGCTCCCATGCCGCACGTTAATTAGGCTGCGTTTAACGCTATGCGGAGATAGTTTATCTATAAAAACGACGAAAAAAAGTGTTCGTGACAACCTGAGAAGTTTCCTTGACATACGGGACGTTGTGGAAAGATACAAACACGGGCAGGTTTTCAGGTTGTCAATAAGGAAGCAACACACAATCATCGCTAGTCTAAGTCTGCTATAAACAGCTGATATTGGGTGACTTCGTATGTCAATGATCAAGACTACATGAGAGAGAGAGAGAGAGCGGGGATAAGATTTGCATACCAATAAGGATAGTATTATAGCAAAGTATAACCTAACATGGCGGTGCTAGCATAAGCACTCGGCTGTGTAATGTCCAGGGTAACCAGGGTGCAATAAACTGAAAAGGAAAATCGAAGAAATGTTACTATAACGGAGGTAAAACCCCAAAATGGCGAGTGCAGTAAAGTTCTGTTGGGTACCCTTTCAAAAGAACTTGGCAGACGAATGTGAATCCAATCCTGACTTGTGGAGGTCACGACCCAAAATACTTTCTCGGGTCAGGTAGTTTCAGGAAAGCATTCATCCCACGTGTCCTTGGCGTAGCTTCACGGGCGCTGAGGAGAAGGCCTACCCTAATTCAGTTTGACAATTTTGAAAACACGAAAACTCTCAGATAAAAAAATTGTAGCAGCCAGATGGGTTCCTTACAGAAAATAAATTACAGTTGTAATAAACTAATTATTAATTCAATGACAAAATCGTATTTACGACAGGCAGAAATGGGAACTCAGGAATGCGTACGTGAGAGGAAGCCATGAAGCCGACATCAAATTGTTTCTTTAAAAGAACGCTATTCTGGTGCTTTTCCCCAGACCATTCTTCTCTGCCAATGTCTGACTTATTTACACACTCAAATCACACTACAATATTACTCAAACCCTGCGAGACAAAATTTCCCACCGTACTACTTTAACGAGATTTCAGTGCAACAAGTAAGGAGGGTTCAACGCATGGAAGTAAGGCAACATACCGTACGTTTAATGAGGGGGGTGGAGACGGTATTTAACAAAAAAAGTTATGTGAATTTAAGGTAACCTATCTAGTACAAAAATTCGCTAATTCGAAGCATTAATAAATCTCAAGTGAACTTATAGATCAACAAATAAGAAAACAACAAACTACAGAATATAGCTATATTGTACTCCAAGATTGATCGCGTTTAGTTAATAAGAAATATAGAGGCGCATGCACTCAGTATCCCGTCTGGATTCGCCTCGGAAGTCGTTCCATGACATGGGCCGAAATGACAAACGGTAGCAAACACCTGGACAAGTTTACTTTCAATTTCATATACAATGAAACAGATAAAGTTGAAGTCAATTTTCAATTTCAGGAGTGCCATTGTAAGTGTAAGTTATCGAAATGTGGTCCTTAGTAAGGGATTTATCGGATACAATACCCTCCAAATGATTATATCGGCTGTAGTTGATTATCCGGCGGACCGCAGGTTCCGATAGGTATCCCGCGGGGGGAGTGGGGGTGGGGGTGGGGGGGGGGGGGGGGGGGTTGATGTTCTGTTTCTCTGAAGGTTAATTATTTCCGAAAAATAAAGTAGATGAGCTGTCTCATTATATTTATTCGTCGGATAGAATAAAAACGGGGCCGGATCAGTGTTTGTTATTTTTGATCTCCGGAAAAAAGAAAAGGTTCTGTCATTCTCGAAATGTGTTCGTTACATACTCTCATCCAATAGAAGGTCAGTTTATTCCAAAAAATCTGGTAGAATGTGTGCAAGATGACGAGACGATCCGTCGGTATTGTCTATGACACTAAGACTCCTTGGAACTCGTAATGATCAAAGTCGCCAAAACAATCTAGGAGACATATAGTGGTCCCCGGTAGGGGTGTCTTATTCGCGTTACATTTCAGTGCTCGATGGCAACATGACCTGGCCACCGAAAGCACCTGAGGTGCGGGATAAGGTAAGTGAGCATTAGTCTTTTTTAATTTTTTAAGCTGTCATCACTTCACCGTACCCGATAGAGCGTTCGTTAATTTCGACAAGATCAGAAAGAGGTTTACTTATTTCCGTTAAACATACGCCGTGATCTAGTTTCGGTTACTCGAAAATCTAGAAAGAGGTTTCTTTATTTCTCAAGTGTTCATTTATTCAAAATCCAGGAGTAAAGAGTACATGGTAGTCCTCCAGTATTAATATAGAATAATGTTCAGTTATTCCAAGAGACATTAAATACTAGTTTGTAATCCAAAGCATGTTTGCGTCAAGAATTGGCGTAAAACTCTAGAGATAAATGATTTTGATTTTATCTGGCTATGCTGCCTGATGCAAAATGGACTAAGAATGTTGGGGACTGTGTGTTTGTAACCCTTGAATAGCCTCCCAGATAAGGGGGAATTTTTAGGGGGGGGGTGGTTGTCCATTTAACAGCTCGCTGTTTAAATTTGATTTTTTTTTTTTTTTTTTTTTTTTTTTTTTTTTTTTTTTTTGGGAGTTTTTTATTTCACAAAATTGTCCACGGGCGACTTACTGATAAAGAATTTCGCTGCTGATAGAATCGGGCCGGGCTGAACAGTCCATAACTAAATAATCTATTCCGCAATAATTTTCGTTCCGTCTTTATTTAATGAAGAATTTATTTCCCAACGTTACCAACAGCGACTTCTTCCGAAAAAGAATGAGTTTCGCTACTAAAATCGGGTCGTTTTCACGCCATAACTAAATAATTATTCCCGCAATTGTTTTCGTGCCGTCTTTCTGTTTATTCTATTTTCGGAATAACGAACCTTTTCTATTTTCGGACTAACGAACCTTTTTTCCATTTTCGGAATTACGAACATTTTCTATTTTCGGACTAACGAACCATTTTTCTATTTTCGAAATAACGAACCTTTTCTATTTTTGGATGTAACGAAAATTCGGAATTACGGACCTTTTTCTATTTTCGGAATAACGAACCTTTTCTATTTTCGGACTAACGAACCCTTTTTTCTATTTTCGGACTAATCGAACCTTTTCTATTTTCAAAATAACGAACCTTTTCTATTTTTGGATGTAGCAAAACTTCGGAATAACGAACCTTTTCTATTTTCGGACTAACGAACCTTTTTCTATTTTTTCGGAATAACAAACCTTCAGAGTAACGAACACCACCCCCTCCGCCCCCCCCCCCCCCCCCCCCGCGGACTATCGGACCCGCGGACTATCGGGCTGTAGCCGTTACGTAGACTCGTGGTGGTACCTCACTTGCCATGAGACGGATTTTAGACTAGTTTTGAACGGGTTTGAGACGGACTCGGTTTTGAGAATAGTCGTGGAGAGTCTCGGAGACGTCTCAGAGGCATTTTCTGAGTCTCTGCGACGTTTTTTGAATCTCCGCTTTGTCTCTTGAGACGTGCATCAGAAAATCGAATATGCTTAAATCTATGATAAGAATTGGAAGAAAAAAATCCGTCGCGGAGACATCTCAGAGACGGATTTGAAAATAGGGGGGGGGCGAGCACCGATAACGGGATATAGGCCTACCGTCGAAAATTTCGTATTCAACATGTAGGCCTACAGTCTTTGACATATTTTCAAATTATAGGGGGGGGGGGCATCCCCTGCGCCCTAGCCTGCTTAGATCAGCCACTGTAAAACTTCTCAAATCCGTCCCAGATCCCAGTCAGTCAAAATATCTTGTTTTTATACGTTTGAGTTAGCTGCATGCAGGGTCATAGAAAACGACCTACATTCCGAGAATACATTTCAGGCCTATATAACAAACCTTCAGAGTAACGAACATCACCCCTGCCCCCCCCCCCCCCCCCCCGCGGACTATCGGACCCGCGGACTATCGGCTGTAGCCGTTACGTTAGACTCGTGGTGGTACCTCACTTGGCCATGAGACGGATTTGAGACTAGTTTTGAACGGGTTTGAGACGGACTCGGTTTTGAGAATAGTCGTGGAGAGTCTCGGAGACATCTCAGAGGCGTTTTCTGAGTCTCTGCGACGTCTAGTCTCCGCGTTGTCTCTTGAGACGTGCATCGGAAAATCGAATATGCTTAAATCTATGAAAATAAGAATTGGAAGAAAAAAAATCCGTCGCGGAGACATCTCAGAGACGGATTTGAAAATAGGGGGGGGGGGTGAGCACCGATAACGGGATATAGGCCTACCGTCGAAAATTTCGTATATTTCAACATGTAGGCCTACAGTCTTTGACATATTTTCAAATTATAGGGGGGGGGCATCCCCTGCGCCCTAGCCTGCTTAGATCAGCCACTGTAAAACTTCTCAAATCCGTCCCAGATATCCCAGTCAGTCAAAATATCTTGTTTTTATACGTTAGAGTTAGCTGCATGCAGGGTCATAGAAAACGACCTACATTCCGAGAATACATTTCAGGCCTATAATTCCTCAAAATTCTTTCAGTAGGCTATACGCACATAGTACGTGCAAGGTCTGTGAAGAATATTTAGGGTAATTGGTTTTCATGTTATTTTTAGCTCATGAAATGTCAATTGATGCCCGAATTTTACAATTTGTTATTATATCCCTAGATTTGACATTCAGCGAACTGTTTATAAACAGTCCCGATTTGTGTACATGCCAGCTGGTCGTGACGAATAATTTATGAGGGTTCTAAATTTGCAGTGGAGTAGCCAAACTCGTATTATGAACTATTTTGAGATATTCTACAATCTCGTTGAGCATATATAGATGTCATCTTTTAAATCCAATTACTTAAATTTAATAGGCAAACAATTAATTTGTCATTAATTGTAATAAATGACTAAATAATATGATTATGTTCATTTTCTTAGGAAACTGAATATAAATACCCCTGCTAATATAATGAACGGGTCCACTGATCATAACTTTCGCACGTGGAGCTCGCGAGCCAAACACTCTCGTTTTATTGTGAGCATGAGCGCCTTGCATGCTATCCTTTTGAACTGCATTGGATTATCAATGCGATCAGCTGTTTGCGTGACCTGGGAACATAACAATAGAGGATTGCGAAACATTATGCGCATATTTTACATGCATGCAATTAATGTGCATAGAATTCAGAACCACGAAAAGGAAACTCTTATTTCGGAAGGAGTTGAGAGTGAGGTTGACGACAGAATCATCCAATCTAAGTGTTTATTTTCGCTATTCTTATCGAAGAGTTTGCAGTGAACCCGTCGACATTCCCAGCTCCTGATTGTCCAAAGTCTAACAGTAACACATGCAGTTCGGAGAAGATTAATGCAGCACTTAAAGAGCATTCTGTCTAGCAGTAATATAAGTAAACGCCGCCAAGAATGTTATTTGTGGGCAATGCAATCAAAAAAATTGGAGAACAGGGGTGTTTCTGGTGTCCGGTGTAGAGATCAATAATCTTGTTCTTGAAGTTGAAAGTTAATCTTTTACATATTCAGTGCTACACGCACGACCCTTCCTCCTCTCTTCACTCTCTCACGCCACACCTCTACCCCGCCCGCACACTCTCTCTCCCGCACTCTCTCCACCACTCTTCCCTTCCTCCCTCTCCTCCTCGCCCCCCCCGCACGACTTCTCGCGCCTCTAGAATGAAAGAAGGCATTTATAAAAAAAAAAAAAAAAAAAAACCGAACTTTGCCAAAGAAGGCAATTTTATAAAGAAAATTGTCATAGTATTCAATAAATTAGATCCGACGTCTGAATCAGCCAGGTCAAACTCCACAGGAGCAATCTAAACATATCTGATCTCACAGCTAGGGCTTCTGTGTCAAGACACATTCACATGCATTCAAGTTCATTTTAGGACGCATGATAAAATTTAATAGAGAGTAGAGATGACAAATTCGCATTGCAATATTGCAAAACACATTGATTTGAAATTGACTTACCAGTTGGCAGTGCAGTAATTAAATGCTAAATCGTTAGGTCTATGTACTCA
>CALNVZ010002974.1:41465481-41494546 GCA_940671915.1 Paracentrotus lividus
AAACAAAGAAATACATAACAAATGATAGAAAAAGAAAAGGAACGAAGGTAGGAAAAAAAAAACAAAGAATACATAAGATTTGATAGAAAAGAAAAGGAAAGAAGGAGAAAAAAACAAAGAAATACATAAGAAATAATAGAAAGGAAAAGATAAGGAGAAAAACAAAGAAAATACATAAGAAATGATAGAAAAGAAAAGGAAAGAAGGAAAAAAACAATGAAATACATAAGAAATGATAGAAAGAAAAAAGAAGGAGGAAAAACAAAGAAATACATAAGAAATGATAGAAAAGAAAAGGAAAGAAGAAGAAAAACAAGGAAAATACAAAGAAAAGCAAGTATTTTGATAACGGAGGTCATTAAAATCACACGCTGCAGTGTGAATGGGTACTGAAGATCTATCCGGGACTGTCCGGGATAACTTTTCCACTGTGAATGCATTTATAGCGGGTTTATAGCGGTGTTGCCGTCCCGCGACAGCACCGCGACAGCACCGGGATAAATTTGAAAACCACTGTGAATGGGGTATTAGTTACCAACATATTTAAGCTTATACAACGAATAGGTCAAAGGTCAAAGTAAAAGAAAGAGGTTTTGGCCAAAGTGTTTGGTTGTGACCTTAGTCTTATTGGGCCGCATTAACTTGGAATATTTCATTTAACACTGTTAACGTGTTCTACTTGACCTTATGAACCAGGAAATGTTCATTTTCATTGACCTTTGACCTTTAACTATGGTGAAAAGTAAAAAAAATACATAGTTTCTTGTATTTCCAGGTTTTTTTAGCGTCATGTTATTTGAACTTTGACCTTATCTTGAGGTCATACGTGTCAATGAAAAAGTAGCAAGGTTGATTCTTCTGATTCATTGGATCAAGTAGAACAAAAGAAACTGTGGCTATCTAAATGATTAAGCAATAATGCCAAACAGGTCTATGGTCAAGACAGAAATCTTTGGCCCTTACGTATTCCTTTAACTTTCTATGTGTGTCTTGACCTTTGTCTCATTGGGCAATATTATAGCTTATTGATTGTGATAACCATAATTACTTTTGTTCTGCTTGACCCGTGAATCAGAATATCAATTTTATTTTTATTTTATTTATTTTTTGTTGTTGTTGACACGTATGACCTCAAGATAAGGTCAAAGTTCAAATAACATGCCGCTAAAAAAACCTGGAAATACAAGAAACTATGTATTTTTGGGACTTTTCACCATAGTTAAAGGTCATAGGTCAATGAAAATGAACATTTCCTGGTTCGTGGGGTCAAGTAGAACACGTTAACAGTGTTAAATGAAATATTCCAAGTAATGCGGCCCAATAAAACTAAGGTCACAACCAAACACTTTGGCCAAAACCTCTTTCTTTTACTTTGACCTTTGACCTATTCGTTGTATAAGCTTATCTATGTTGGTAACTAACATGAATATATTTAACTTGATACCATCAACCATAAAATATATGTTGTCATATTCTAAGTTGACACAATAGACCTAGAAATACATGTAAGGTCAAAGTTCACAGAAACGGAGGTTTTTGCTAACATGATGCCATTGCCAGGTTGTTAATCATCATATAAATTGACCTTTGCCCTAATGTTAAGGTCATAAGGGTCACCAGAATGTGGCAGCAATGTCAGGCTAGTATGACCTACATGTATGTTGTATTCTTGATTAGTTGCCATTGATATTGTTTATGGATATGTTGGCCCGAATTCACAAAGGAAGTTTGGTTAGCCCAGGCTAAATTTTAGTCCATGGTTTAACTAGCCTGGGCTAAATTTTAGACCACGGTCTAAACCTCGGCGGTATTCACCAACAGTGGACTAACTAGTCCATGGTTTAAACCGTGGATTGGATTACCGGGGGTGCGCTCTCATAAAAATCCTGGGTCATATGCGCAAATTTAATGAACTAACGCAACTGCGCATGCTCTTCGCGCTTATGCATGCCACATGCGTATTGCGTCATAATGCTAACGTCAGAAGTATTATGACGTAACAATTTAATGCTATAAATCAATTATCTTTTGTATCTTATCTGGTTGCTGTCGATATTACTCCTATTAAAAGTGAATTTGTAGGCCTCACCCCTCTCATACACTGTTCGTCATAACGGTGGAACATTTTTTTCTGGCTCAAGCGATATTATGTTGCTCCGGTTTTAATTTCTTAACATCAATATGATTGTCACCGCTTTCATTTTCTGAGATCCTGGGTATATCTTGGACCTTCTCTCAACCCTTCACGGGAATTTTTCTTCAAAAAAGTTTGTCACCCCCAGAAGATGGCCATTTTCGTATTTTTTTCTTATTTTTTGGGGCCCCTTTTTGTTAACGCGACCTACCAAGGCCCCCTCAATCCTACCTCAAGAAAAAACGTCTGAGGTGTAGATTTGTTATTGTTCTTTAAATTAAATCTAGATTTATGGTTACAGGCTTGACTCTTTTGTCTAGGGGAGGGGTCAAAATTTATTTTGAGTGGGGTTCAACATTGATTTTATTCATTTTTACGACATGGAAATTTTTATCTTCCCCAAATTGTATTGCAAAATCTCAACCAAACATAAATAAAAATAAAATATTATCAATCATTTCCATTTACAGCCTTGTCATCAAGGCTAAACAAAATTAAAGGGAAAAATGGTGATATTTAAGGGTTAAAGATTGTTTTTCATTTCTTTTGTTTTCAGCATAAAGATGGAATAAAATATTCCGAATTTTCACCAAGCGCGCTTTTTACTTCAACCCCTCCCCTAGACAAGAAAACTAAACCTGTCCGCGAAATCTAGATTTAGCTTAAAGAACAATATAAACAGTACACTGCTTCCCCTGGGGGCAGGACTGAGGGGGACTTGATCGCCCAGCAAAAAAAGGGGGGCTCCAAAACGAGAAAAAAATGACAAAAATGGGCATCATGGGGGTTGACGTAACTTTTTGGGGAAAAAAGTCTACGTGAAGGGTTTGGTCAATGTCCAAGATATAGCCAGGGTCTCGAAAAGTAAAAGCGGGGACAAACAAAGTCAAGAAATTAAAGCCAGAGCAAAATCATGTCGCTATAGCGGCAAAAAAAATATTCCACCTTTTGACTAACAGTGTATATCTAATTATCTTTGAAATGAGGAGTCTTTTGAATGCCATAATTACATAGAATTAATTTTCTGCTTTAAAAATCTAAGCTTGTAATTTTTTTTTTAATTTTATTTTATTTTACATTGACGAAGGATTCATGAATAGGCCAAAATTGCGTGATAAATTATTTAAATTTGGCATATAAATCAAAGACCCATCATTTCTATGTTTATTTTTATCTAAAACGTGGAACATCTTTTCTTCTTTTCTTTCTTTCTCTCCGTCTTCCATCTACTTTTCATCCACAAACTTACATCTCCGTTTCAATATGAACACGCACTAAGTTCTACTTGTATATCATAACTTTCCAACTTCTTCTCTCGAGGGTTCTCTCATTTCCAATCATATGTATCTTTTTTTACAACTAAACTGAAAATTTTTCGGGCAAAGTGGCGATAGCAGAGCAAATGTCATGTGACTGTTGTTGTTGTTTATTTTATGATGTTTTGTTTATTTTTCCATGAATTTATGGGATAGAACGAAACAAAAAACAGTTAGTTTTGATGTATACATATATATATATATATATATATATATATATATATATATATATTTTACAATTTATCTCTCACGTAAATAATGTGCAGGAGTAGAATTAACAAAATTTTTGTAATTTTAAAAATAGAATACGGCAACTTCTTGTGAAAGCATTTTGCTGGAAAGAAACCGATATTTTTTACAATGTAGGTTCTTGTTCAGAATCTTGAATAGTTCATTTATCAGAATATTTGTTTTTTATATCTATTCCACTTTCATCCTTTGTTGATAAGTTGATATTTTCTTTAGACTTAGAAATATGAAAATAAAAGCCTACACTCTAAAAAAGAAATGTCAAATTCATTATGGGTCAAATCTGACCCTCCATTTATGTGAACTGGTATGGGTCCAATTTGACATTTTATTTTCAGATTGCATAATCAACACTATGTCACAGACAATATATATATTGGCAGATTTCATACGTCGCCCATGCACCTTGTTAAACACATCCAGGGTGTGATTCACTAACAACTAAAATCAATTCCAACTGGGATAAAATCAATTGTTGGATAGTTATAACCATAGTTAGTTTTTTTTTTCTTCATAGTTATAACCATGTTATAGTTCCAAAGCTCCATAGTTGGAAATGATTTTAAATCTTAGTAAATCAACATTTGATCCACGTTTGTTTTTCTTTCCTAAGCCCATCATCACAGTCATGCTCTCACGTGTTTATACAACTTCCAGGCAAAATGAAAGAAAGAAATAAATTTGAAAAAAATAACTTTAGAGAGGATATAGTTTAAGTAATGTTTATATTTATTATTCATCTAGTGTACATCACTTTATTTTTTATTTTTTTATTCTATTTTTTTTAATTAGCCTTACTTTGTTTTGTTTTTACTTTTTATTTCACAAGAATGTTTATCTGGTGTTAAATTTAATTCATAACCAGAGGGTTGTCGACAATATTTTAATATTATGAAAAGGATTTTTTTTTTTTCCTTCATTTTTTTTTTTTTTTTAGAACAGTACAAGACTAAACCTAGATATTTCATAAACAAATTAGGAAGACCAATAATAAAGGGCCAAAAAATAAAAGTTTGGGAGAAGGAAATTGTCAGTGACTCAAGTCCTATGAAATAATATATCTAAGAAAAAAAATGTTTGCAGGTTTTGTTTTTACCATTTGCAAATGGATTGCAGCCGTATGCCATTACAAAAGCAAATGAAAAAAATGAATCAAATTACAAAGAGGGCAAAAAACTTTCTAAGGAGGATGCTTGCCAAAATCAGAGTTAGTGATTAACAAGCAAAACACAATAAAACTTTCCAAAATTTGATCGCTGGAGCAAACTAGAATATTGTTTAATGTAAGAAATTGAATTAGAAATGGAATAAAGTGGCATTAATTTGTCATTGCAATACAGGATTACAAGTCCGTAACTAGGATTTTTACGGGAGGGTTCGAAATTTAAAAAAGTGGACCAAAAGGTGCATCAAATTTTTTTTCACATCACGTCGGGCGAGCAAAAAGGTACATCCTGAATTTTTAACGTCACGCTGGCCGCGCGATAACCGGGGGGGGGGGGGTAGGTGTTCAAAAATTTCTCCCTTCAGTCCTCAAGAAGAGTACCATATATTACAGGGGTAGGCTAAAATCATTTGATCGGCCCCAAAGAAATTGATAAGCAAACAAACAAACAAACAAAAATTTTTTCCCCGAAAGCGGACCCTACTCGCCAGCGGGGGTCGTTCGAACCCCGAAACCCCCCCCACCCCTAGTTACGGGCCTGGATTAAATTTTCCCTTGACAATTGCAGAATTTTTTTTTTTATCCGGATGCTACCTTTTTCCCCTGCCATTGTACCACTTTGGCCATAATTTTATTGTCAGAGGTATAAACAAAACCTGTAAAGAGTTTCCGAATAAATGTGATTGTTTTTTTGTTTTTTTTAATCTTAATTTAATCTGCACCTCCAAAAAGGGATGAACATTCAATTATGGATAATAGACTGGGATACTGGGATAGATGTAGGGGGGGGGGGGGGGGGGGGTTGGCCTTACATCTTTAGGCCCATAAAATCTGAGAATGGCTCCCTTTTTTGTGCGCTAATTTCTGTTGAATCGTATGTGCCCTCTTGACTTTCTTGGATGATCTTCCAGTCTGTACACATTCAGAGGTCCTGCAATATAGAAAACAAAAGAAAACGAAATGAACATATTATATTGAATATATATAATATATATAATAAATAACGGAGTCAGAAATTCTCTCTAAAAGAGTGCTTTGAGCAGCACTGTCTCCTACAATCAATAAAAACAAACAAAAACAAAGGTCTGTAATATTTCATTTATCATGAAAAGGGTGCTGCTTTTGCCTCTAATGAGGAAAGATGGCTTGGTATAAAATGGCAAAAAACAGACCCCCTTTCCCCGAAATAAGATTTAAAGATTCAGTCAAAAGAACAAAAAAAAAAAAAAGAATAGTGGGAAATCAGGGTTTTTGACTCAAGGGAGGGAGGGGGGGGGGGGGATGATTGGCCTGAATTGCCTTAATCCTATCAGTACTCACCCCGACATGGCTAAAAATTTAAATAGTGAGGATAATGAGGAGGTAGTGCATTTTTATGCTTGACAAAAACAAATTCTAATTTTGCCAACCTTGCTATAAAATCCGTGATTGGCATCTGAATATCCTTTCCCCCCAAAACCGACCAAACCAAGGGTAAGCACAACTCACCTGATATCAATATGCCTTTGATTTATCCAATCTGTGATACCTTCAGTGGTTGCGTTGTCAGTCTAGAAAACGTTGTTCACTTCATTCATGTCATGTCAATTCTGGAAATATAAAACAAATTAGAAATGTAGTCACATCTTTACTTTAAATACATAAATTATAAATTAGATGAACAGAACTTAGTTTTGCAGGCGTTGATCCGGAGATGGGGGGGGGGATGTGAAAATATTATCTCCTACCTAGACATGTGTGATGTAGGCCAGACTAACGTTTGGATCTGGATCTTATAGATCTATAGGCCTAGTACTAGAAGATACGCTAGGCATTGCAAAAAGTAGAACATTTGAGAAAACCCAAAGGACCAAGCTGCAAAATTCAGTCCTAGTCCCTCTCATGACATAAATAAACAACAATTGAGAGAAAGGGGTTGAGAAGAAGAAGTAGATATTCGATACCAACTTTTTTTTTAATCAGGCCAGCCAAGGAAAAAAGTAGGCCTAGATCTAGGTTATTAATGTTAAACTAGATCAGACAAAGCGGGGAGGGTAGATCTAGACCTGGTCTAGTCTGCATCTAATTCAGATCTAGGCTAGTAATACTACAGGCGCGGATCCAGCCAGGGGGGCTGAAGGTACTAGAGCACCCGTAAGATTGGAAATCAGCATACCTTTGTACATAAAACATTTTAGCGCACCCCCTTAAGTGTGAAAACCTTTTTTTTTCTTTTCCTTTTTTTTTTTTGTTTTGTTTTGTTTTTTGCTTGTCAATTGTTCTTGACGGAACAAGGACCTGACCATACCCCTATAATATGTCAGAGATTTTTTTAACGGCCGAAGGCAAATTTTTTTTTAATGCTTCTAAGTTCTAAGTCTAAGGCAGGAGAAGATAACAGTTAGGTCCAGGACTAACAGTTAGTAGATCTATAGGCCAATCAGTCACTAGATCTAGATCTCATGATCTACATTGTAGGCCCTAGATCTAGATCTATGCTTATCATTAGATCTAGGATTCTAGCCTTTCTAACTTTAGACCAACTGTTTGGGGTCCATGTTTAATAGCGTAGGGTACTATTACGTCTGTTGTTCACTCAGGACAGTGGCGGATGAAGGGGGGGGGGGCAAAATTGGAATTTGAGATTTTTGGTAGGCTTTAGTCGATCATAGATCTAGATCTAGGCAGATCGGGCAAAATATAGGTCTAGGGTCTAGATCTAGGCCCTAGGGCTTACATCAATTTTTCTTTCACGTCAAGCTGGCCGTGTGATAAGTGATGGGAGGGGGTGTAGCTCTAACGTTAGTACTACTATAGACCGAGGCTGCTCTGTCTTCATCGGGCGGCCCCTGGCCGTATATTCGGGAGGGGTATACGGCCAGGGGCCGCCCGATGAAGACAGGGGTATACGGCCAGGGGCCGCCCGATGAAGACAGAGCAGCCTCGGTCTAGTACAACTAGACAAAGTTAGATTCAATTTAAAATTTAAAATAGGCCTAGGCCTAGGTGTTAATTTTGTTGTTTTTTGTTTTGTTCTTCTTGCTCTTTGTTTCCCGTTTTGTTCTTGTCCATGCTTTACTGTCTTGCTTTCTTCTTTCTCTTGGAGTGGGGGTGGGTCAGCCAAGTCCAATTGCACCCTCTTCTTTTCCTAGCCCCCCTCCCCCCCTCCATGGATACACCTGAATGATAATCTAACAATAGGCCTAGAATCTACGCTCTACATCTAACAATAGGTTTAGTCTAGAGAGGTCAAACTTAAGCCGTCAGTTATTTTCTGTTTTCTGTTTTATTATTTTTTTACGTGGGGCGAGGCCAGCTGCCAGGGCCACCCACCTGATTAGTCTAGTAGAAGACCTCTGACGTTTAACTGTAACAGTTAGAGTCTACTTAACGTTAGATCTTAACGGGTTAACTGTTATTTTTCTCATCTCAATCAGTCAATGTCTTTTTTTCTTTCTTTTTTGTTGTTGACAAATCAACAGCCTAGCCTAACAACAGTAACTTTAACGTTAGGCCTCACACAACAATTAACCATTTTAACGTTCGGCCTAACTAACTAACTAGGCCAGATGGGGGGGGGGGGTCTAACTTAAGTTAGATCTTTTATATCTAACAAGTTAACATTAGAATCTAGCCGAAACGTAGATGTAACGTTAGACCCTAGATCTAACTTAAACATTTATTTATACATCGACATCTAACTAACGACTGTCATTCACACATTTTTTTTTTTTTTTTTTTTTTTCGACGACGATGTCGAACACCGGCATGGCCAGAAGTCTTCAGAGCCAGGTCTTAATTGTGTGGGCCTCTAGGCCCTACTATCATTTTTTTTATATTATATTATTATTTTTTTAATTCAACGTTAGGGTCTAAGTTAACGTTAACTTTAACGTTTTTTTTGGGGGGGGGGGTGGGGGGTTAACAAAAAAAAACCTCCAATCGGGGACATAACCTTTTAAATGTCCCCTTGGCCCTGCCACCACTTATGATGCGTAATGATGCCTAATCTTAGAAGCAGAAATCGGGGATAAAAGGTTTTTTCTGGTTATTCTAATCTAAAAAGGTGATTTTGATCGTCGTCTGCTCTCAGTCGGAGATCAGTCTAATGATCTATATTTTCCAGCACATAAACGGACGAATGGGACTGAACTCCCAAATCTCCTGCGATGAAATGAAAACATAAATTGCAGCCACAGAACGATCACGATTGATACTGCATTTGAGGGAAAATATTGTGAATTAAGAATAGAATTCTAAAATGAATTCATATTCATTAATAAAGAGGCATGAAAAATACTTACGTTTCTAGCTTTTAAACAGGACATTTGACGGCAAATCTACCACCCTCTCACGTCAGGATTTCGTCAGTTTTTTTATGAGTTTTGAGCGGGAAAAAAAATCATTACAGACAATCAAGCAACTGCGCATGTGCATGGAATTTAGACCATGGTCTAAATTTTTTAAACTACCCCCAACAGTTGACTAAAAATGATGACGTCAAATGACGCATTTAGACCATGGTCTAAAATAAACCACCTTTGTGAATACCAAAATTTAGACCATGGTCTAAATCCGTGGTTTAAACCCCTGATTTAGACCATGGACTAACTAAACCACGTTTGTGAATTCGGGCCCTTATGTCTGATTATAGTGAAGTTTGACACAATTATGCATTTAATTATGCATAAATAGACTAATTTGCATATTGCTCAAAACTGGCTGGTCGGGTGAAAAAAATGTTATTAGACTTAATTGCTAGTTATAAAATTACCTACAATTTGATACCAAATTTGAGACAATTTGAAGAAAATTATGTTTATGTTAATGAAGCCTGACCTTTGACCTCCATTTTGGGTCACAAAAGGTCAATTAAAAAATTGGAGACATATATTTTCTGATTCGTGTGATCAAGTAGAACATGTTTATAGATGTTTCCAAACATTAACATGACTTGCAAACGAAGCCCATATTATGACGATTGGTGGCCCCACTATATGTAGAAAAAAGGGTTTACGCCACTTTTTCACTACATTTGTTTTCCTTTTTTTGGACACCTTGTAGCGCGGTTGGACAAAATAATTTTGTGTTACAAGTTTATATTTTTTTAAAGCATAGGGTCTTATTAACACAGTCCAAGTTGATTCATTTAAATTGGTGCAAGGAATTACTGACCACAGAAATGGTGGCACTTTTTAAACCATTTTTCTTGCATCACCCTGTATAGCTTTTATTACACACCCTGTACAGGTAAAAAAGAATGTTAATCATCTTCCCTACAATATAAGCTTTCAATATATATATACAGGTCTGATTCACTATAAAGCAACTAGAGACATTTGATTGTGACAATGCGTATTTCTCCAACTTTTTGAACATGTAACGCATTTTGCCCCCAACTCATGACACACGACCTGAATCCAGTTTACACACATTAGTTGTTGCTATGTCAGGCAAGCTTTCAGGTTGTCAAGAACAACCTTTGTTAAAAAAAAAGTATACATGAAATTTGGATATGTTGGTAAACTGGTCTATTAATCGTGTTTAGAAATGTTTTTGCCAATTATGTAAACAATTCTAATATTTCAAATATCATTCTTTGTAAACATCATGTAACCAAATACAAGTTGACCTTAATTTCTACTTAACCCGTTGATAGCGGGAACCGGGTATACCCGGGTCCCGTCTAACACACTCATGGATGGGAACCGGGTATACTCGGTTCCCTAATGATCACATCTTTATCACCAAATACCCCCTAAAATTCACCTTTTGCACTACTTTTGTTGAATTTTTGCTATACGCAGTAGTTATTAATTTATGAAAAGCGATATGTTCTAGTGAAAAACACGTCATAACTATTTGATATATTTAATAAATAAGCTTTTTAATAGATTATTTCTCAGGCACTCAAGAAGAATTGCGTTGACCAGTGTATATAAGTTACCATCAACGATTTTTAGCTTTTTCGGTTTCGCTGATCCTCCTTTGTACTTCTTTTATTGTTGGCCCATGACAATTCAATGGATCAGCCCTAGGTGTGATTGATTTTCTGACATTTGCGCTTGCGCGCACACACAAAAACCCGGATGTATCTGGAAATATAAAGAAGTATCGATCGGTGGGTGTAATTAGCCAGCGCTTCCAGTGGCTTAGCTGAGAAGAAAACTGTTCTTTAGAATTAGAGAACGGGTCGATATCTAACCTAAATGACTAACAATATCTAACCTCCAATTAGTAACTCAAAAGAAGAGGATATACGGCTTAGTTTGAAGTTTGTAAGAAATGAAAAGAAAAGAGTAAAGAGAGTGTGTTCAAGAATCAAGTCGGCAACCAAAGGACTGGAATTTTTTTTTTTTCTTTTTCTTTCCTTTGTAACTAAAACACATAGCTTCATCTTAGGACATGGTATAAGAAAATTCAATAATTCAATAAAAGACCTTTAAATATAGGGATAACACTAAAAAAACACCTCTTTGTTCACCTTGTTCCATACTCATTTTTTTTTTAGGCCAAGTAAAGATAGGCCTACTAAGTTTACAAACCGGTGGAATGCTTTTCTTGTTCACAATATTATCTTTTCTATGTAGTAATATCGAGTTTGACTCGATGTAGAATATTCAATCATGTCATGATAAGGGGTAATTGAGAACTAAGAACACCAAAAACATTATAGAAAAAATATAAATATATATTTTTTAAAGATCAAGCTTCACTTCTAAGGTCCATTACCAGCGTGCGACCAGGCTACGCATGAGCGATTTAACCAGAGCCCGCACGCGCGGACAGGTTCGTCTTTTTTTTAATCTCGTCTCGGGGTAATGCCATCAGGCCAAACAATTTCGTCGTCAACGGGTTAATAAACATGTAGCTCTGTGGCAACACAAGAACAGTTTTGAAGATCTTCATCGGCTAATTAGAGCACTCAGGAATCAGTGTAATGGAGTGATTTAGATCAAGTCCATTATGAAATATCCTGTTTTTAAAACACAAACATGTTTTTTGTCCCCGCAGAACGAGTTCGAGCAGGGACTATGAAACGGGCTCGGTACGTGTGTATGTGTGTGTGTCCGTCCGTCCATCCGTCCATCCGTCCGTGCGTCCGTATGTGATCAAAATCTTCAATTTGTTCGAGCAGGGACTATGAAACGGGCTCCGTACGTGTGTATGTGTGTGTGTCCGTCCATCCGTCCGTCCGTCCGTGCGTCCGTATGTGATCAAAATCTTCAATTTGCTACTCCCTCACCATTTTTCATCCGATTTCGATTCCGTTAGCTTTATATGATAGCACTAAGTGATGGCTTCAAAACTTCTTCACAGAATTTTAACCTTTGACCTTTGACCTTGATTTTTGACCAATATTGTACATTGGTTACAAAATGCTACTCCTTCGCCATTTTTCATCCGATTTCGATTTTGTTTGCTTTATGATATAGCACTAGGTGAGGACTACAAAACTTCCTCACGGAATTTTGACTTTTGACCCCTTTCACCTTTGACTTTGATTTTTGACCTATATTGTACATTGGTTACAAAATGCTACTCCTTCGCCATTTTTCATCCGATTTCGATTTTGTTTGCTTTATGATATAGCACTAGGTGAGGACTACAAAAGGTCCTCACGGAATTTTGACTATTGACCCCTTTGACCTTTGACCTTGATTTTTGACCTATATTGTACATTGGTCACAAAATGCTACTCCTTCGCCATTTTTCATCCGATTTCGATTTTGTTTGCTTTATGATATAGCACTAGGTGAGGACTACAAAACTTCCTCACGGAATTTTGACTATTGACCCCTTAGACCTTTGACCTTGATTTTTGACCTATACTGTACATTGGTTACAAAATGCTACTCCTTTGCTATTTTTCATCCGATTTCAATTTTGTTTGCTTTATGATATAGCACTAGGTGAGGACTACAAAACTTCCTCACGGAATTTTGACTATTGACCCCTTTGACCTTTGACTTTGATTTTTGACCTATATTGTACATTGGTTACAAAATGCTACTCCTTCGCTATTTTTCATCCGATTTCAATTTTGTTTGCTTTATGATATAGCACTAGGTGAGGACTACAAAACTTTTAAACAGAATTTCGACTTTTGATAATTTCTGTTAAATAATTTTTAAACTTATTAAATAGCGTTACAAAAATACAAGATTTGAAATGCTTTTTTTGTTTTTGTTGACTGATGATTCTTTTTTTCTTTCATTTTCAAGGTGTTTAAAAAGAAAGACAGGGTCGAAGTTTAGACCATGTGGCAACGACACATATATTTCACAGCAATCTAATCGTACAATGTCTGTATTTAACTTATATGTGCAATTTATACCTGAAACAATGTATAAACAGATCTTATTTAAAAATTAAAAATAGTAGTCACAACGTCGCATACAAAGTAGTTATCAAAGTTATCAAACAAAAGTTGCTGTGATTTTATATGATTTGTGATTCGGCGTCCTTGTCGTGGGTGCTGGGGCAACATTGTTGCACTTGAAAGAATACTAGAACATAAATTCTCAGTGCAAAGTGGCTGAAGGATAAGTGTTTTGTGTTCGCTTCATTTTATGCATGCCTTCATTGCTTTCTTTAAATGCAGTGTTCAATTTCCATAAAAGATTTTCCTTAATTCTTTAAGGAATTCTGATTCTCGCTTCGCTTTCCTCCAAAGAAACTCACTTTACTCCATACATTATTATTGTCCCCTACCAGCGAACGAGTTCGAGCATTTGATCTATGAAACGGGCTCCTTACGTGTGTATGTGTGTATGTGTGTGTGTGTGTTCCGTCCTGATCCATCCGTCGTCCGTCCGTGTGTCCGTATGTGATCAAATCTTCAATTTGCTACTCCCTCACATTTTTCATCCATTTTGATTCGTTAGCTTTATATGATAGCACTAGGTGATGGCTTCAAAACTTCTTCCAGAATTTTGACCTTTGACCTTTGACCCTGATTTTTGACCTATATTGTAACATTGGTTACAAATGCTACTCCTTCGCCATTTTTCATCCGATTTCGATTTTGTTTGCTTTATGATAAGCACTAGGTGAGGACTACAAAACTTCCTCACGGAATTTTGACTTTTGACCCCTTTGACCTTTGACCTTGATTTTTGACCTATATTGTACATTGGTTACAAAATGCTACTCCTTCGCTATTTTCATCCGATTTCAATTTTGTTTGCTTTATGATATAGCATAGGTGAGGACTACAAAACTTCCTCACGGAATTTTGACTATTGACCCCTTTTTTTTTTTTCAATTCAATTCAATTCAATTCGGTATTTATTGCGGTAAAAACACTAACAAGACTGTAGTCCGAGGACTAATAATGTCAAGTTTACAAAATAAGCATAAGTTAGAATTCAAGTTCATACAATAGGAGTACTCAGTAAGTAGATAATTAAAGGATAATAACAAAAATACATATAAATGTTCTTGGTAATACGTTTAACACATCACCATAATTTCAATAAATTGCAATTGTTTTCAAATTGTATAAATCAAGCAAAGTATAAGTTCAGAATATGATATAATAATATTTATGATAACTGGTATTAGAGAGTATTGGGTGAAAAAAAAAAAAACCAAAATTTCTATACATCATTGATCAAAAATTATCAAATTTTAGCAACATTATAGGTATGATTTACTATTGATGATTTCTTGTATAGTTTAATCAGTACGCATTGAGAGGGAGTTTCGAAAAACCCAAAATTAAGGACTATTGTTTGAGAAAAAAAATTGAGAACAGAAGACCTTTGACCTTGATTTTTGACCTATATTGTACATTGGTTACAAAATGCTACTCCTCCGCCATTTTTCATCCGATTACGATTTTGTTTGCTTTATGATATAGCACTAGGTGAGGACTACAAAACTTCCTCACGGAATTTTGACTTTTGACCCCTTTGACCTTTGACCTTGATTTTTGACTTATATTGTACATTGCTTACAAAATGCTACTCCTTCAACCTTCTCTAGTAATTTTCTTATTATCATTTATTACATAATTTCACATAGCTTGTAAGAAGCATTCTTTTTTTTTTTTATTATTTGGAACATTTTCTGTAGCTTTTACATATTTTGGTTGTATAATTGTACAGGAATACAGAGAATTGACTTTTCGTTTTTATCTTTCTGATGCGATATAATGGGAATTTTATATTATTGGCGGGGACATATATTCCGCATCGCGTAATATACTAATCCACTTGTATCAAATGGAAACCCTGCAAACTTACTTAGCTTAACCGCTCTCTTCCTTGCTCTCGGCTAGATATGTAAAACTTAATTTCTTTTCCCATTTCTCTGTGACTTTTATTCCCTAGGTTTCCAATTTACAATTAGCCTCTATTAATGCTCTGTTTCTCTGTCAGCTCCTTTTCCTCTCTGAATTTTCTTTTCTCATCTCTCTTATTCCCCCTCTCTAGAGCTATATTCCACTTTACTGAATTTTTTGTCCCCGCCGAACGAGTTCGAGCAGGGGACTATGAAACGGGCTCCGTACGTGTGTATGTGTGTGTCCGTCCGTGCGTCCGTCCGTGCGTCCGTATGTGATCAAAATCTTCAATTTGCTACTCCTTCGCCATTTTTCATCCGATTTCGATTCCGTTTGCTTTATATGATAGCACTAGGTGATGGCTACCAAACTTCTTCACAGAAGTTTGACCTTTGACCTTTGACCCTGATTTTTGACCTATATTGTTAATTGGCTACAAAATGCTACTCCTTCGCCATTTTTCATCCGATTTCGATTCTGTTTGCTTTATATGATAGCACTAGGTGAGGGCTACAAAACTTGTTCACGGAATTTTGACTTTTGACCCCTTTGACTTTTGACCTTCATTTTTGACCTATATTGTTAATTGACTACAAAATGCTACTCCTTCACAATTTTTCATCCGATTTCGAATCCGTTTGCTTTATATGATAGTACTAGGTGAGGGCTACAAAACTTCTTTCAGCAGAATTTGACTTTTGACCCTTTGACCTTTGACCTTGATTTTTACTTATATTGTACATTGGCTACAAATGCTACTCCTTCACCATTTTTCTTCCGATTTCGATTCCGTTTGCTTTATGTGATAGCACTAGGTGATGGCTACCAAAATTTCTTCACCGAATTTTGACCTTTGACCTTTATTTTTTACCTATATTGTTAATTGGCTACAAAATGCTACTCCTTCGCCATTTTTCATCCGATTTCGATTCCGTTTGCTTTATGTGATAGCACTAGGTGAGGACTACAAAACTTCGTCACAGAATTTTGAATTTTGACCTTTGACCTTCAATTTTACTTATATTGTACATTGGCTACAAAATGCTACTCGTTCACCAATTTTCATCCGATTTCAATTCCGCTTGCTTTATGTGATAGCACTACGGTAATAGCTACAAAACTTCTTCACAGAATTTTGACGTTTGACCTTTGACCTATATTGTTAGTTGGCTACAAAATGCTACTCCTTCGGCCATTTTTCATCCAATTCGAATCCGTTTGCTTTATGTGATAGCACTAGGTGAGGACTACAAAACTTCTTCACAGAATTTTGACTTTTCACCCCTTTGACCTTTGACCTTGACTTTGACCTATATTGTACATTGGCTACAAAATGCTACTTCTTCGCCATTTTTACCCGGTTTCGATTCTGTTTGCCTTATGTGATAGCAACTGATCGTGATATAATGGGAATTTTACATTATCGGCGGGACATATATTACGCATCGCGTAATTTACTAATCCACTTGTTTCTTTCTGATTTAAAAAAAATGAAGCTCTACACAGGGCACAATGGCAACACAAAAAACATGACTTTACAGTAGCTTATTACAGACCTTTTTTAATGGAGGAATATAAATGTTTCAATTCTTTCCATCAAGGAATTACATGACTTCCTCGTTTGATTTTTGTGTATAGGGTATAAAAACAAATATTTCTTGTCATATTTTAAAAATCTTATTTTATTTCTAGATTGGCCTGTATCTTCTGTTTTCCATGGTGTCAGTATGATGGCATCGGTATGTGGTGGTCACACAGGTCATGCTACTTTCATGGAAGCAAACACTTGTGAATGCTCAATCGTACACGGTATTTACTTGCATATTATGGATTAGGCTTGAGGGGATACTGATGATAAGTGGATATCTATCATACTGGATTAAATGTACTTGTAACATGTACTGAATTCTCCTGGATGCATTTATGCAGACCTACACAAAGTAGATTATTTCGTATTTAGTCCATATAGTTGAGTATTGTTGTACGATTAAACACTGTATATTATTGTACCCCTCCACCCCCCCCCCTCAGCCTCACCCCAGCTTCACCACATGCATACACACACACACCTCTCCTCATTCAAATTATCCCACTAAAAAAAAATTGTTTAGTCCCTGGGCCCCAAAATTTATCTGCTCCTAAATAAAAAAATAAAAAAATCTGCCCCCCCCCCTAGAAAAGAAATATCTACCCCTAAGAAAAAAATGAAATAATATAAAAGTCTGTCATAACATGTAGAACTCTTGAAAGGAAATGTAACATTTATAATGCAAATGGATTGATGTGTTATTGCATGAAATGAGGTATTGTCTTGCAAACCAGTATGGGGAAGGCAATTCATCTATAGCAGTATGACTTTGATGAATCGAATCTGGATTATCAAATGTTCATGTAACTGCATATGTGTCAGCACATTCAATGTCTCAATTACATTTAATGAATGGATGAGTTTTATGTAGCTATCAACATGAGTGATCAAAAACAGAAGAGGACAGGTGCGAGGGGGCAAGGTTTACTATTAACCCCCCCCCCCCAAAAAAAAAAGAAAAAAAAAGACAGATTACATTTAAAACATTCTTGTAAATAAGTGCCTCATGCCACTACAACTCAAGATGATGTGTTTGTTTTGCAGAAAGTTTATTGCCAATTTCAGTTGATTATATGACAGGAAGGGAGTTTGAAATTCATAATAATATTGTGTTTGCCTGTTCATGTCCGGAGAATATACCCAGTCCCAGGCAAGCTACGATATGTAGAAGATATCAATCTTACATTGCTTTATAACTGCTAGCGTTCAAACATTTGATACTCAGGGAATAGGCTCACTTTCAACAGAGCTGTAAATCTCAGGAATATTGAGTTTGAAATACTAGAGCTGATTTTTATTATAATACTTATTTGCTTTTTTTCCCCATTTGACCTCCTACATATGGCCTCTCTTTTGTATGACTACCACCTTCTCTTTCTTTCTTTGTCTAAATGTCTTTATCCTTCTATCTCTCCCTCTTAAATCTTTCTCTCTATTTCTTCTTCTGTCATCTCACACATATTATCTCTTCTCTCTTTCTTTCCTCTCTCTTTCACTCGTCCTGCTTTGTCTTTCAATTTCTCCTTTATCTCTTTCTTTATCTCTCTCTCTCTCTCTCTCTCTCTCTCCAACTCTTCTATTTCTCTCTCCTATCTTTGTCTCTCTCATCTACGTTACTCTCTTACACTTCCTCTCTCTCTCTCTCTCTATACTATTCCTTATTCCTCGCTCTCTATATCTCTTTCTCTCTCCTTCTCGTTTCTAAATGTTCTGACGTTTACTCCTCATTTCTCTCCTTCTTCCTCCATTTCTACTTCTCGTCCTTCTCCCACCCTCTCTCACTTCTCTCTCTCTCTCTTTCTCTCTCTCTCTTCTTCACCCATCTGTCATGCAGAGCACACACATGTTATACGATGCCACAGCTGCCCTGGTGTCGTGCCTCGAGCTGCTTGTGACCTGTGTAGCCATATATCACTGCATGTTAGGGCTTGGCTGCTGTAGCTGTTGTCAGGGTCCTCCTCCCAGGGTGAGTACTGCATGTGATGAAAGGTGTGGTATGCCTACAGTAAGGGGCGTATCCAGGGTTGGAAAATTGGAGGGGGCTGCACAGCAAATTTTAAAAATTGGGGATTAAGTGTGAGGGCAGTCAAAAATATAAATATTTTTTTTTTTAAATTAAAAAATGGAATTAAAAATATTCAGGACATGGCCATGGAATCCAGTTTTGTTTATTCTAGGATATATTTTGAGGGAGGGGTGTAGCTTGAAAATGAGGGGCACCACCAAAATTAATGTTTTCACCAGTATATAGGGGGGAGGCATATTTTCAAAGGGATAGTATAAAGTATGTCAATTCAAATTCAAATTCAAACTTTATTGATATAAAATCTTGCATGTTGGGTCTTCACTGCTTTAGGCTACTGTCAGGGCTCTCCTCCCAGGGTGAGTACCGCGTGTGATGAAAGGTGTGGTACATATGCCTTCAGCAAGTGGCGGATCCAGGATTGGAAAGTTGGGGGGGGGTGCAGGCAGCAAATCTTTAAAATTCTAGAATATGTTTAAATAATTGAATTATCTGGAATTTACTATCATATATTTTTTTTCCTTTAAATATCAGGAGGCAAAAACAGGCTTTTCTCATCCCCAACTCTGGATTTCAGCAACATTCCTCTCCTCTCTGCCCCCATCTACCCCGTTCTTCCCCTGAAACATCAGTGAAGACGCCCATTGAGGAGAAGAGCACCCTAAATTGAGCTGTGAACCCTCCCCACTGTATCATTGATGATATAGGGAGGGGTAATATGGCTCATCATACAGTAAAGATGTGATTCTATGAAGCTTTACTTTAGGCTGTAAGTTCAGTTCATCATGCGATTCATTGTGATGCCAAACTGAGTTCCATATTTGCTCTCCTCTAGGCTTGCTTACAAGCAATAGGGTCTATGTGCTAATTGTACAAGATTCACTAACACTTTTGAGTCATTTTGAGAAGAGTATTGGGCTAGTTGTGCTTGCACTTTAATTTGAAATGTGTTAATACCACATAGCTTGGATTCTTGGGCAGAAGCTACATGTACATTGTAGGCTTATATGTACTAATGACTTCAATGAACGTGAGAAGAAAAAAGGTCATAGACAAAAGGATCTCAGGGTTTGAGAGTAGTGAAGAAGGAGTTGTATTATTTCATGTATGAGACATATATCTCATACATACTGTAATTAAACATAATGTATTCAGTTGCCACAGTAAATTAAACGTCAATTTGTGTGTTTCATATAATACAATGCTACCAGCCTTCATTAAATGAGAGCCTATACTGGGTTGACAACTGTCATATTATTTGAATGATAATTCCAGGCGCATGTAGAATAAGGATTTTAATAGATCTGTGAGTGACATCCCAGGAAATGTAATGTCTGAATAATATTTGTAAACGCTTTGAATAGAAACACAATGATTAATGCATGGTGTTGATCTCATTGTAGTCGACATCTTCAGGATTAATGTGAAGAATGACGTCAAATAAGGGCGCAACTGTTCGACATGTAATATGAACACACACAATTGCCTGTAATGAATGAAGTAAAATCTTGCACATCATATTAAGTAGTACATCCATTACAATGTTGACAAACATTCTGCAATATTGTAATTATAAAATAAGAAGGTAATAAACTGTGATTATCTTACTCTTCCACTGGACTTTTTCATCACTTTCTATTCACTGTTGGCGATTCATTTACTATCCCATCTGCAAATGACTAACTTTTGAAATATTTAGTGATTTAAAAATAATGTAGTGTCTGTCTTTTAAAAATCTGTGTCAGCCTTTTGTAACATTGTCAATGAATTACACTGAAACTACCAATATTGCAATTGTTATTGGACACAGTCATGATATTTAATTCATGGACCCTCCTTTCCCTGTTCTTTAAGAATTTTTACATTAGGTTTTGGTGATTTCGTATCTTAATCATTAATGATATCAAATTTTTTTTTTGGACCCATTGGGATAACTAATAGATTTATTTTTCTAAACTAATAATATGTTAGATAATTAGGATAGAGGCTGTATGGAAATAATTCGATTGCCCAGTTTTTTGTAGGTACATGCATTATTACATGTGCTTTACATAATATTTAAACACCTGTAATTTCCTGTAGACAATTCAAATTAAACAAAAAACAGGATGTGTATAAGAAAATAATGATTGACAAAGTATTGCAGATGTGATGTATGTTTGACTGCATGTGGCATGACATTAATTGATGTACAATATTAATGTAAAAAACTTGTATTATACATTTACAATCCATTGCATTACATACTGCTTAATATGTTTTGTTACTGTTAGGTACATGTACCTGGTAGAACATGTATTTGACACATTTGACATCTCATTCCTTTTTTATACTTTTGATATGTTACCATCTCTGTTGCGCTATTACCAACAGTTTGAGAACCATTGAAAATCTGCTTTGACTCAAGGAGCAGAATTATAGGGGAAGAAAGAAAAAAATTCCACACATACCAATAATGTACAAATGTAGGCATTACGCTGTAGCGGAAAAGTTGCTGACTGTCGATCACAAAGTTCTCAATACAAATATTTGTCTATTTGCCATGAATTTTGGCAAAACATCATTTAAATTTAAGTCATAATAGCACTTTAAATCCTTAGGGTTAAGGTTTGTGATATTATTATTATTATTATGAGTTAATGTTCTTATTGCTGTCATCAAATGATGCAGGAGAATGGTACTTCTTTTATTTCTTCTTCTTATTCTTCTTCCAGTTGCATGTTTTCTTTACAGTCAGTTCCAATTTGTTTACTTTTGGTTGCTTTTGATATTAAGTTCATTTTTACTTTTATATTGTTATGATACATGACATGTATGAATTTTAGTGCAATTTTGAAGTCATGGAAAAAATATCTCAGTTTTGTGTATATAGAGCTTGCAATTCTAGTAAAAAGGGACAACTTAACTTTAACTATGTTAAACATTTATTTCAACTCAAAATTAAAGGATCAGAGAGAATCTGCAACTCAGTTTTGTTTATATTGGTTTACAATTTAATAGTTAGTTCTTGACTCCCCAAATGTTTGTTTGTTTATAGAATGTGTGAAATGTCCACTGTTTGATAGGCTGTTAAAGGGATTGAGTAACTTTCAAAAACAAGAGCAATTAGATCAAGATTAATGAAATTATATTGTTCCAACAGTAAAAACAAACTACTGAAAGTTTCAGATCAAATGGAAATCATTTACTACCTTAAAACATTGTAACAAACAATGCCAAGCATACAGCCGAACAAAAGTACCCTCTGCTGCTAGCTCAGCAGGCCGCTAGGGACGGGGACTTTACAACAGGAAATGGGTGTATGTTGTGCTATGTGGAAAAAGCACATGGTTTTATAAACCAGCCGGGGTTGGTTTATAAAATTTGAGTATGAAATCATTGATATCTCAAAGGTACAGCAAGCAATTAGCTTGCAATTTTGAAGAGATATCAGACCGACAATGTTTTGCCCACTTTCATTGATTTAAGTCACCTTGAGTTTTCTAAATACCCCATGATTTTGTCTTGCCTGGAACCATGAATGTTCTTTTTTCTGGAAAATGTAAAACAGATTAAATGTTAGGAGTCCTCTAAATTCAGTGAGAAAGAAAAAGTTGTTCTTGATACATGTATGATGTATGATATGACGTTGACAATATTTTGTAATCATTTGAAAACAAATGATTATTTAATGTTAATTGGACTTTGTGCTATAGTAAATAATGTATTGTTTCAGAGTTCTATTTATTATTAGTATTTCGTGTTAAAAATAAATTGTTTTACCATTGTTACTGAGAAGCTTCATGGACTAAATTAAAGGAGAAATTACTGTATCTTGGTAGGAGGTAATTATTTTGGGTAAGTTCAGTAGGCCCTCCATGTTTCCTTCTTTTGTAAGTGACAAGTTAAAGTTATTTTGTGAATAAAGATAAGAATATCCAGCCTTAGCCAATATGTATGCCTTAAGTTTTACTAGTTGCAGCTTTGTGTTGCAAATGAACTGAATGATGTAGTATAATTGTAATGTTATGAAGTTATAAAGTTATTTTGATATGTTTTTCTTTGTTCATGTACATGTATCATAGTATTGTGCTAGTATACCAATGAGTAAAGTGTGACCCACCAAATATTAAATGTTATTTTGTTATCTGAAAGTGCTGAAATTATTTATTATATTGTATAGTTACTCTGTGGATAAAAAATATTTTTGCATAGCTACATTTCATTCTTTAAATAATGCATACTGTTTTGACCTGGAAATGACCTGGCTCAATAGGCCTACATGTTAAATTCAGGTTCATCTATTTATACAGAGTGATTGATTTGACCAAGTATCACCAAAGGTCTACTGCATAGGTAAGATAATTTTTTCTTAAAGATAAATTGGTGTAAACTTGTTGCTGAATGGGAAATTACACAATCTGCTGTTCAGGGAAAATAGAGGGGGCTGAAAGGTGTATTTATTTTCTTATATGTTTAGTTTGTGCTACACTATACGTTTTTGTCTTTCACTTTCATATTTATGGATAGTTGTATATTGAACGCAAGGTGTAAAACTTGAAGCTTGACATGCAGTTTACATGTAATGTGCCATAACAGACACTCTCATGTTTGGAGTAGGCTACATGAAATTTTAAGGGGATGTTTAACTGAAATTTTATTTTAAAAGTTAAAGTTTTAGATCAAAAATATATGAAAGAGGCCTTAAAAGAACATTTTTTTTTTTAAATAATTAATTGGTTTGTGGGCTATCCTTTAACCCCCACAAGTCATTAAATCAACAGTGCAATTAAAGAAAATTGATTTACTTCAGTTTGTATGTAACCACATTTCTGCATTGCGTAATCTGTTTGATCAAGTCATTTGAACTATACTTTTTGCCAACACCACTAACATAAGAGGTCACACAATGTAAGTCTAATCCACTGAACGTTAATGATGATTCATCAGGTAAAATGCTTGCAGACGCGGTTTTCCCTGCAGTGTGCAAAGCGTTAGTTCGTTTATGTTCGTAATTAGTCGCTGTTTGTGAGTTGACAGAGCGCGATGACGCATGGTGAAATGGCAGTATTCGTTAATTCAATAGATGATCATAGATAAAAATCTAAAATATTAAGAGTTGTTTGAAGATGTATTATTTATTGCACTGGTAACATGTATGCACAATGTTAATCATATCTATTCGTACTCTCAAGAAATCGGGGAGAAAGCTCTTTGATAATTCCTGAGCAATATGCATGGTGCCAAAACAGTCCTTGGTTTTTTAGAATAAAGTTGGTGGCGTGCAAGTTTGTAAATGAAGAAGATCTGTTTGTTATTCGTTTTCATTTCTTTATTTTGGTTTGTGTGTGTGTGGGGGGGGGTGTATGAGCGGTGTATATGGGTGGATGAAGGTTCATGGTGTGATTACTTCTCAGCTGAAGATGGCTAAGGTCGGTTAGATTAGGAGCAGAGAGAGAGATGCGAAGAGGGGGATGTGAAAGAGGCAACTATTACCTCATTTAAAAAGGTTGCTCCTACTGTGGTGTTTAACCTTCCACTGATAGAGAGGATGGATGGACGTGAGGGTTAGGCAGAGGAAGAATCATGAATATTATGTTGTTATCAAGCCTACAAAGGATCAAATCTTTCTCAAGAGTTTAACCCAATCTTACTTGTCTTGAGATGAATCATGGATGGCATTCGGGGGAGACCTACACGATGAGACAAGATACAGCGGGAGACCGAGCAATGCTATTCACAGATCCAGATTGCCAATAATGATGGCAAGTGGAGGATTCTACAGTAATAGTTCCTACTTTTGTTTGGATGGATGGAGTAGAGAAAGAGAGAGACTTGGATAGAAGTACCCAAGTGAAATTCTCACGGCCCGATGCCCAATTATTGAAGAGGATAACTCTCAAGATAGCGTGATCTTTCTTACTTTGGTTGGAGAGTGTGCCTATGGGTGTAGAGCATCGAGAACGATACAGTAGACAGAAGTTTATCACACAGCCAGATGCACTCACTCAAAGAGGATAAGCTGCCTAATGTATTTACCTCAAAAGGAATGGTATAGAGACCGGAGATCATATTAAACAGATCGCATTATGGCTGAGATAGGAGGATGTACAACCAAGCGGATTAGAGAGTGCTCCAACAAGGTGTTTAATCGTTGATATACTCAGCGGACGATGACTTGTGGGGTGGAATGCAGAGTCGTTTCCATAGTGTTTGAGTATTTTCAAGATGTGGAATGACCCAGAGACAGAGAGATCCCGTAGAATATATTACTATCACACATTAATTATCACTATACAGTGCTCTCTCGAGCACAAAGACGATGAAGACACAGAACTAGTCAGAGACGAGATAGATGCAGATGTGATATATGAACACGTTAACCCATTGCTAACTAGGCGTTGAGATTGAGGTAGATGGATAAACAAAAACATATTCAAAAATTTTTAAAAGCATGGCCGAAAGAGGGAGACCAGGAGACGACATGAGAGCTACTCTCAGCGCGGTTTTTAATATTCTTCTGCGTAGTTACGACATATTTGGGTCTGCTTCACTTATCTTTGCACAAAGGTTGATGGTTACAGCTGACTTGTATCACTATTTTCCTCCTGAACGTTATCAACATACACCCCATTAGCAGAAGTGAGACCAACCGTTGGTCAAGTTGTTTAACTAACTTTCAACGTACTTCCTTTAGAGTCTGGTAGAAAACGAGACTAGACCCTCGATCCTCTGTAACGCTCACTACTCTTACCCCAGTAACAGAAAACCGGTTCAAAACCTGCGGCCTACTATTTTCGTCTGTATTGCAAGTTAGTACACATGAAATTAATCTGATTCAGACATACTACTCCTAGTCAAGAACCCTTTTTCAGTTGTCCGATGTTCCGTAGTGAATCATCACCGACATACATAAGTTCTATTTATCCTCTAATGGTCTGTCTCAATCTTCTTCTTCTTCTTCGATATTGTTCTCTATTCTTTGTTTTTGTCTCCCACTAACTATTACTTACTTTTACTTTTCGCTGCCCTCTATAGTACAATATGGTTCACCTAGGTTGCTACTCCATAGTAGTGGAGTCCACTAAAATTAAGTTATTTTAAAGTTATTTGCTAGGCTTATTTGATAGGCCATTGAAGGAAATTTTGGGTACTTGGAATTATCACATTGCATGATCCGTTTTAAAGCGTAACCAAATGAAGGCTCAGCATACCAATGAGCGCTGCTAGAACACTTTACAGTTTCAGAGAAGCCGAGCATAGCTCAAGTTAGGTTCTTTTGTCTTTGATTTATCTAATAGCCGAAATCACAACCAAACAACAGTTTCTCTATGTGTGATGACTCAGCACTGGAAATGAGATTATCGTAACACAATTGAGTAGATATGTCTACAACGATAAATTTATGGCCAGTTACCACAACTTGATTGTTATGTATGTTTGTTACCGTATGTGACGTCCAATGACCCCGTTGGAGATACTCATCATAGGGCTGTTTTCCATGGAACGCCCTGAAATGGGCTGTTTCCATGCGTAATGTGGGTCAGAGCGCGAGTAGACAGGCCGCGTGGTACTAATTTTAAAACCTTAAGAATGGCCAAAAAAAAAAAAAACTGGATAAACATTGTCTTTGTTTTTCACCCATACATTTTGTTCACAAAATAGTGAAAGTTTTATAGATATCCACTTCTTCCTTATCCCCTCCCCCCCCCCTCCGATCTTTCTCAATCATGGAATTCATCATATCACACATCGACACACGAGCATCACTTTTTGAACCACGTGTAGTTTATTATATCATTTTCCAACGAGGAGAAGTTGAGTTTTCTCGGTGAGGTTACTTTTCTACGGAAGAAACTGACCAATTAGGAGATAAATATGATTGTCATTTACCACTGCCAAAGAACATTCGAAGCTGTTTTTTATTTCGAAATCTTTGCTTGTTCTTCTGCTTGCCTGTTGGTCGTTACTTGAAGTAGGCATGCCTGCATGCGATTATTGTTTGCATTGTAAATGCATGGGTGACTACATCCATACAGTGAAGTGGAAACCGTTCTAGTGGCTTTTTGCCTTTGTTTGGCCATCCCTACCACTAGCCCTATACCAGATCATGTCAGATGATTTTGCACAGGTAAGGGTATCATTTTACCTCGTGTAGTTTAAAACTGGTTATCAGTGAATATTATCAAATTTAATTTTCTTGTGACTCTGCCTTCCAAGTTTTGATTTATTTATTTTTTACCAATGATAACATTTCATGACATACATAGCATTAAAACATTACAAATGGTAAATGGGACCAGAAAATAGCACATGTGCTAGTCGAGCCTGGCCCCTCTTCATTATTTATATACAAATTTTTTTTTTTTTTTCTTTTAACATTATAATTTGTAAAACAAGTTAATTCCTAAATGTACATGCTTCAAAGACTATAGAAAAGTCCAATAACTTGAAAGAGACCGTGTATGGCATTTAATCAATTCAGTTCAGATCTAGTGTTATAGCAAAGCAAAAATCTTCCAAGACTCCTTTTGAGTTAATATCTCAGAGATATATGAGAATATACATTCCAGGGCAAACTCCAGAAGATATCTTGTCTATAAAAGTGCCAAGAGACATCAGGGTTTTGATCAATTTGGTATTCTCTCATAATCTCTGACGTCAACCTATAGTGTATTTCTCTCTCTCTCTCTCTCTCTCTCTCTCTTGGAAAAGTACTTTATTTCCAAGTTGTCTTGTCATCTTCCCCCAATATGTCTCTCTTTTTCTCTTTATATCTGATATTTGTCCCATTTTTCCCACGATATAAAGTGCTTCTTTTTCAAGTTGTCATGTCATCTTCCCCCAATCTGTCTCTCTCTCTCTCTTTCTCTTTATATCCGATATTTGTCCCATCTTTCCCATGATATAAAGTGCTTCTTTTCCAAGTTGTCTTGTAATCTTCCCCTCGCTCTGTCTCTTACACTCAATCGCTCACTCTCTCTCTCTCTCTCACACACACACACACACACACACACTTGCCATCTCTCTTTTTCTATTTTAATCCAGTCCCCCTCCCCCCTCCCTTCTCTCTCTCTCTTTCTCTCTGTCCCTCTCTGGTTCTTTCCTTCAACCTCTCTCTTTCTTCATGCAAGCCCATACATAATCTGTATAAAAGTATAACATAATTGCAATGTACCTCATTTAAGCTTCAAAGATAGCTTTCCACACACCTGAATTGACTCTAAGAATTACAAACGATTCAAAATTTCAAGTTTTGATTTTTATTAGACTTGCACTGACTCATGAACACAAGCTTGAATAATTATACAATCATGCAACTTCATTTGATAAATGACACTAGCTTACGGTGTTTTTTATAAAAAATGAATGTGCCTAATGACTGCCGACTGACTATTATTTCTATATCCATTCGCCATCCCATTAAGAAATTAAATGAACATTTTCAGATGTGATCTTATTTTTCCAAATACGTCAGTCTGGTCATTGTCATATCATATTGCCAAATGACAATCAAGTCACCATTGAATTCCAAGGTCAGAGCCGAGCATATAGATGAATTTACCTATTCTCTTCACCACACCTTCACGATCAAGAACTTTGTTTGTACTCTAACCCATTGACACATCATTATTAGTTCTTGTTCCAGTCTTTAGAGATTGCAGGTGTGCAAGATTAATATCACATGGCTTCAGAACGCTCGAGTATTCGCAGCACATCACAAAGCTTTGCTGACCTTGCCGAGTTGGTATTTCCTCTCTATTCTCCATTTCATTCAGACCTTTCACTTTTTCAACTTGCTCATCTGTAGGCAAAACAAAAGAAAATTATCTTAGGCCTATAATTTTTCATTTCGTATGTCAACTGCAATAATTCATATCTTTAGATTAGACTTGTACATTAAATCAGATATTTATTGTAGTTTACGTTGAGATCTATCTCAATCTACATGTATGTTATAGATGAGTAGAAGGCTACTAGCCATCATAATGTAAAATTATTGAAATACATGTAAACTGTCCATATTTAGTAGCAAATTTCCATGGGGGAGCTCTATAGAGCCCACTTTATGTAAAATGCACATTTTTCCTCTAGCAATCACACTGTCATCAGGAAAATGTAATTTTAGAATATTTTAAATACCATTTTTCATACAGTGTACATTCATCTACTCCACATATGTGTAGCATGGAAGGGCATAATTTACTCATATATACCATATCATAATCTACTCCTGTTATGAACATGTACATGTAAGTAGGGTTGGGCGAATCTCAACTTTTTTTTTCAAACAAGTTGTTTCTATAGTAAAATTCGACGTGGAAACTGAAAATGACAATTATT
>CALNVZ010002974.1:41502054-41523601 GCA_940671915.1 Paracentrotus lividus
GCTCGCAATTTCTGCTCCCGCTTCTTCTTATTAGAAGAAGACACGAGAAGAAAGACAAGACGAACTGTATAAAAGGAAAGAAAAGTGTTAATACACAAGGGGGTAAATGGCGGGTCTAACAAGAAGCGGAGCACAAAACTCTGTGCGCCGCAAACACACACAACACTCAAACGTAACTACGACACGTATTACATACACGCCAGTAACATGAACGTACGAAGCTACGGAAGAGCGAGAGCGTGAAAATAAAGGATCACCGAGAGATAAAACTATCAAATCTCGGTAAACCAAAACTAGACCCAAAAAAGAGAGCTCAGAATACTCAAACATGTTATCCTGAGCAATATAACCTCGCAAAACACCGCAGAAGTCCAAGGGAGAAAAACAAGCTATTTGGCGCGGGCAAAAATACGCGCTTATCTCGACGAGGCGAAGAGATTAGAGAAGTGTATAGGATCGCTTTCGGCCATCCTCGTCAAGGAGGGCCTATTCAATGGGGTGGGGGGGGGGGTAAATGGCGATGATAGGCAAAATTGTCGTGTAAATTCGGTTTGGGGCGATTCGAGTCGAAGAGCAATGGTAGCAAATGTAAGTTCTATTGAAGTAATCTGTGTTAAACCTGGTGATAGTTTTGGTTAACAAAAAAAAACGGCATATAAACCAATTAATGATATATCTCATTGTTCACATTGCGCTAAAAGACATGTGTGAGAGATTTTGTGAGTATTCTTTCACGATTTCCGGTGAATTTCAGTGAAATGTTTAAATCCAAACACAATTGTAACGGTTTTGATGACTTTGTGGTGTCCCGTGTCCCGCCCCCAAGAATGGATCCGTAGCGATCTGTGTGTATCACCCACACAAGAGAATCCCATTGGTTTACCATGTGAACGCCTGTGCACACAAAGCTGTGTCGGTCCCGTCTATCTTTTGTATACTATAATATCGTGAAATAAAGACTTAAAACGAGTTCCATGTAAAGTATAACTTTCTTTGGTTACAGTTAGTCACAGTTATAGGATTCAGGCTTTCATATTATCTAACTGTGAATCCAAATTAAATTTTTCCTTCTCCCAACACTATACACCAGCTTTAACCATGGGTACCAAACTGTGACACAATCTGTCAAAGTTTCTTTACGTTCCTTACACGTTTACTGGGTTCAGTTCTAGATTTGTACTTTAATTGTTAGGAAAATTTTTGTACTTATCATTCCCAGGCACTTTTTAAGTGTTTCAGTACCAAAATTTCTGATACATCAAACATCTACTGTAAGACAGCTCCGGATTGTTTCACATTTTGCTCCCCATAGGCCTAGTTAAACCACAGATTTAAGCTAGGCTTAACTTTAGGACACCTTTGTGAATACCGGCCAAAGTGTTCTGTCTTATCTTACCGCTTTTTGAAGGCACTCCTTGTACACTTGGAATTCCTTAGCACAATCATTCCTTCCTACATGGTCTTTGTTTGATACACATCGTCCATATCCAAGAGCCTAAACATAGATGGACAAAAATATGAAGCAATACATCATAATCATGGTTCTAATGATAATACTAGTAGTATGATGGCATTTTAGTGTCACTTCTCTTTGTAACATTTATGCCACAACTACATGTGGTAATTCCAGTATAAAAGATGTAGTCAGTAGAAATTTGGTTGATATGAATGTTAATAAGGTAAAAAAAAAATTATTTGTATTTCAGTTAATAATTTGTCTTCAGTTCCACATGCACAATCTTAATGATGGTTCGAGATCTCATGGAAATAAGCAAAAGTAAAAAACTTTATTTTATTTAACTTGAAAGACCTTTATGATTTATAAACTTCTAAGGAACCAAGGTCTAGTCTCTCCGAACTTTCCTGTTTTCCTAAGTAAAACCCAATGGAACAAGATACCAAAATATTGTCAAGAAGACATTTTTAAGGCCAACAGTCAAACAATGTATGGTTAAGATTGTCTACTTGATTAGCAAATGTTGTCAGAGCTGTAGAAATAATGGAAAATATGACAGAATTGTATACGTGTACAGAAAAAGAATGGGACATGCTTTATACCTGTGGGGTACATTCAGCAAAGGCAGCTGGAAAATGTGCCATTTTTTGTCGGGCTCTCCGGGCACTTCCACTGTTCATGGTTTCCTGTATATAGCTACCAGGCAACAAGTAGTAAATCTGGAATAAGAAACAAATATAATTACTAAGACATACATCTGCATCATCATGGTTCATGGCCATGTCTTTACTGCATACATGAGTCGCATGAAAACGTGAATGCGTATACTACTTAACATTACATAACAATATAGGTGATAATAATTGAATTCATGTATGACCGTATGAATTATAATAATGAACAAAATAATGAACTCATTATTAGAATAAAAATATCGGCAGCGACTCAATTGTCTTTTTGCAGTCATGGCTATAAAATCGGACAAAATTTAGAATGGGAAATGGACTGGAAATTACAAAAATTCTTCAATTGCACATATTTTTTAGCTAAAGAACTGTTTGGCCGAAGGTCTGTTTAGGTAAGTGATATCGCATTAATGTTATTTTTGCTTGTTTATCAATGATCATTTTACCATTACAAATTGTGAGCTTCTCAAATGTTTCCATTCAGGGAGCTTCCATTTCGTGGCAGCTATCATGGGGCTAGGTTAAGCCACGCAAACAGCAAAGCCATGTCAGGACAATGGCGAGATTTTAGTGTGAAAACTAAATGCCTTCCAATAAGGTTTTCCACTCATCAGCAAAAAATTGGGATTGTTTTTTATTTTTTTATTTTTATGATAATGAAATCAAAATGATTGAAAACCTATTCTCTGATAAATACGATTACATAGAAATATAGGAGGGCTTCAATCCAAAGTTTCTATTGCAAAAAGGTAGAAAAACCTTGGGGAAAAAACCAACTATGGACCAATTAGACTTCTAAGTCTGCAAAACCTGCCACCCACATTGGGCTAAATCTATAGACTAAGCCTATTAAACTGTTAAGTATGAACTTGAAGAATTACATTAACATCAATAATCTAATTCATAATCGAGTCTGACCACTAAAGAGGTCAATATGCAAATTGTATACATATATTCTAGGCTACATTGTATACTGTATTATTTCTACAAGAATCGATATGTGACACAATAATATCTCGCGATCTTTTTACAACCTGAAATACAGCCTCTGATCTAGTCAGTAACTGCTCATATTGGCTAATCACGCAAAGGTTCAAGTTCACGCGTGTGTATTTTCAAACTTAGACAGAAACTATACTCTACTGTAGGCCTGGGGGTGGGCATTCTTAGACAGAAACTATACTCTACTGTAGGCCTGGGGGTGGGCATTCTTAGACAGAAACTGTACTCTACTGTAGGCCTGGGGTGTGCATTCTTAGACAGAAACTATACTCTACTGTAGGCCTGGGGGTGGGCATTAGCACAAATGATCACTTTTTTAATCTTCCCCTCTCTATCTTGTAGCTTTTTCTTCTGCCTGCGTACGCTCAAAAATAAATTGTCAACCTTTGCCATTAGGGTGACCATTAGGGTGAGCAAAACATTCAGCTGTTTCCCGAAAGAACGCTTTTATCGTGCGCACTGTCAATAATAACAACCGTGGACCATTTCGCAAGTGGAGTTGGAAAATTTATGTGCCCTGTGAGTGTGAAGGGCATTTGGCATTCCAGACAGCCAGCCGCACGTTGAATTTTTAGCTCCACAAATATGCATGATGCTCTGAATGATCACGTTAGCATATGAAAAACACTACCATTGTGCCTTCGAATGAACAATAGTCACGATAAAATTTAGACTCGTCACTTATTTTTTTGGTAAGTCCTCATGTTTTCCCTTTGTTTTATTTCCATTCACGGAATGCACAATTCGATTCGTTGAAGTTTCTATTTATATTTCTCTTCTTTATACTAAAAAGTATTGTAACAGTGGCTTTCCGTGAACAGGTTTTGTGAAGTCGAGTCTAGCGAAATGGTCCACGTTGGTTATGATTGACAGCACGCACGATAAAAGCAGTCTTTCGGTAACAGCTGAATATCGAATCGCGTTGTTCAGTTACGGTCAACGCACTTCAGTCATCGCAACTAGGAGGCGGATCTTCACGCGATAGCTAATCAGAGCGGAAGAATGCCTTAATTACATGCCCTAGACTTTCGACCGGGCAATTCATGCCGCGACGGCCCCGAGCTGTCGGCAGAGCCCGATGTGCTACCGGTGCGGCAAGTGAGCCAAGATTTCAGCCGCGCGCTATGCATGCTGACTTTTCACGTCAGGTTGAATTTATGCAACGGCGGTCTAATCTCGGGAAAGAGGTAAGTTAGGTGTTATAAAACTTCCGATTTTACTATCAGTTTGTGATTTAAAAAAAAAATCATAACAATTATTTAATTTATAATATGCTTCTAATATATATGTTGAAAATGAAAGATGATATATTTTTCATATTCAAACTAACGTTAACGTTAACTTAGAGCTGCAAAAAGCTTAATAAGTGCTCAAGTGGTCGAATTTCGGGCACTTAGTCCACGGAGAAAAGTTCCTCCATAATTTAGTAATTTATGCATGACGCTCGAATGATCACGAATTAGCATATGAAATACACTACCATTGTGCCTTCCAATGAACAATAGTCACGATAAAATTTAGATTTGTCATTTATTTTTTTGGTAAGTCCTGATTTCTTTATGCGTTTTGAAATATTGGGCGTACGTCCGACAGTGGATTCGTTGAAGTTCCTTTTTTATTTTTCTCTTCTTTATTCTAAAAAATATTGAAAGAGAAGGTCTACGCCCAACCGTTTTTGAAGTCGCGTTTTGCAGTTTTTCTTGCAAAATGTCTCCGTTTTGGTAATGATTGACAGCTGGAGCACGAAGAGCCGAATCGCTTTCGCGGGTATTCGGTTACTTCCGCGGACTATCAGGTGTGGTGGATGGTGCGGCGTTACATCAATGCGCATGCGTAAGTAATGTGCGCATGCGCATCTCACTGTATGGCGCTCTGTGACGATTTATGCGCATGCGTTAAGTTTTGCCAATGTATGATCTATGACCTAGCGCATGCGCAGCTAGCATGCATGAGCCAAGATGTTTGAGAGTGATCAGTACAAAAGTTTCCCCCTTCGATTATAGGATTCAGTAAACCTAGAATAAACATTCACTACGCACGCCAACACGTGCACCATAAACAATTCTCCAAAACAATGTCTGAACAATAAACTTCCTGCATGCATTCATCACTGCCCGATCCGAGCTAGCTCCCTGGAAATTCTTTCCTAAATCACTTGTTGACGGTTACCCAGTGTTACGAGCGTCGAACGCCCATGCACCGAGTTCGGGCTTTCGGGAAATTTGTAAACATTTCTCCGAGAGCTCCGAGCACGTGACGCGAAGGCCCGAGTGTTTGTGATAAGCTACGCCCCCAGTTGTTTCCGTCTTCGTTCAATGCACATATGTGTGTTGAATAAACATGAGTGCGTGCGCACATTACACGATTCGCCAATCAGAGCGCCCAACAATCAAAATCCATTGTTTTCTATTTCTGTAAAAGTGGAATGGTAGACTTTTTTCCATGTAGTCTTTACTTGACTTAGATCTAACGTTATGTTGTTTATAATTATAGACCCCACCAAAAAAATAAATGACAAGTCTAAATTTTATCATGACTATTGTTCATGTTCATTGGAAGGCACAATGGTCAGGATGGTAGTGTATTTCATATGCTAACGTGACTAACGTCATTCAGCATCGGGCGCTAGTGTAGTTAAGCATCCAGCCGCGAGGCCTGCTGCTACGTGAAGGGATAGGGTTGACAGCGACCCCCACACACTAGGGTTAGGGTAACTATACACAGCCCGTTGCCAAAGGCGACGGGGCTGTACTTCCACCACCCCCATTTACAGCGAAATTTCCAGCGATGATGAGCGATCAGGTGATTATACTCGTTAATATGATGAATCTAATGTTCAAATGTAATTCAACGGCATGTTTGATATTTCAAGATACGGCCGTTGAAAAATTGAATTATATGAGAGCTTTTTGACTTACCAAAATGAATTTTCCGTTGGCCTTGTCTCTTCTCGTAGTGTTGGTGCCATGGCTGCCATTTTCTATGACGTCATTTTACTATGCGAAGACGTATTTAACTCTGTGGCGAAGACAGCGCACGCACGGAGAAATGTACGTGGATGGACTCAATTTTCCTGTATTTTTCTTCATTATTAGTTGATTACTTCATGTGAAACGTTCGCAGATGTCAGCAATTCGAGGAAAAACTTCAAAGATTTGATTTAATGTGAGTATGAATTCAAATAAGGTATTTTTGACCACAAAATTTGTGGTCATGTATAGATATTTTCAAACCTTCGCCAAATATGTTTACTGGCTCGTCAGTTCCCGTCGCTTCGCGACGGGGGCTGGTCGGTTTAGGGTTAGGGTAGGGTGGTGGGGTAGGGTGGTGTGTAGTGGATACCAAACTACACTAGCGCCCAGCGTCATGCATATTTGTGGAGTAAAAATTTCTACGTGTACAAGGCAAGCTTGTAGACATTTCGATGTGAGCCGTATAGACCCTACTTAACTAGTCGGACCTTGCCTGCGCTCCCCGCACTGTCCCTTGCATGAACCCGCTCATTCTAGCTGAGCCAGGCCAGCCTAGCCTGAGCTGAGCCTGCGCGCGCCTGATCCAGCTCACTCATATTCATAATCCACTCACAAGTTCCTGGCTAAATCTGATATCTTGTTGTGTTTATAGAAGCCCGATTGTCAATAGAGAAATAACTCACATTCTCAAGAATGATGTTCGTAGCCGATGATGAATGAGTCACTCGAGATTCGTCATCATGTGATGAAAACAAAAAAGTGGGCGAGGTCAAGCTTAACTAGTATTGATGACATCACAACGTTGCCATTATAAGCATAACATATTTTTTACACTTAAAATATATAGATACACCAAAGTTTAAGAAAAGAAAATATAAAAATAAATATTTTCAGCGTAATGTATTTTATTTCATGACATATTTGCTATATTTGTGTATATCCCGGGTTGAAATGGACATACATTTTGTAAAATATAGCAAAATATCGATATCACGCCATATCGTTACGTATATCGTTAATACACGACGAAGAAAATATACGTACGCGGAGCTAGCTAGCTGGAGCGCGACGACGACGGAGTGCAGTGCAGTGAGAATTATTTCTGTGAATTTTGATCAACGATATCACGATAAAATAGAGCATTGAAAGCCAACTTTTATACATATGAAACATCGATCTTGAAATGATGACTTTGAGGGCATTTTCTCCTAAGTTGGCGATATTCGTCATAAGCCTTTTCTGTTTAGCCATAACCGGCGAATCTTCTTCTTCTTCTTCTTATTCCTCCAGTGATGTTGGAGATCAGCAACTGGCGTTGCGCGTTATATCTTTAGAATCACAGGTAAGCTCTACCATTGCGCACCGGGGCTCCACCCCGATGCCAACATACGCCATACCGCTGCTCCCCAGAGCGCGAGCAATTTCTAATCAATACAATTTTAGTTGAATTGGCCAGTCGAGTATGATGTTGTGATGCCTAATTTAAATACAAATTGGAATGTCATTTTAAAATTCAAGAATGCAATGCTATACTTTAGATTCTTATCAATCCCAGTGTTTTCAATTGCGATCATATTTCATGGCATGCTCAGAGATAAACTGACCAGTCCCCGTCGCAAAGCGACGGGAAGGAACTGACGGATGATTAGTTGTGGGGCTGGTATACCCCGAATCTCTCACAAGTAATAGATCCCCTTCTATATTTTTAAAAAAATGATACTCACATTGAATTTATGTAACTTCCAAGAATACAAGAGCAGACAGGTTCTTCCACATATTTATGTTGTCATAACAATGAGTGATTGATATTTGAAGGCAAAAATCAGTTCCAAACACGTTTGTGTTCATATCGCAGGTACGGTACATGGCGATATAGACCCCCGGTCGCTAGCGCCGTCTGCTAGCAAGCTAGCTAGGCGCCTAGAGCAGGCGGCTCTAGCGCTGCTGTTCAAGACAAAAGCGCAGCGATTTTTTCTACTTCCGGGTCGACCCTTCAAAAAAGGTCACCAATCAATATTCAACGTAAATGAGCAAATCCCTTCTACAGCGCTGTCTATAGTTAGCTCAGAGAGTGTTGTTATTCATGAATTATTAATTTGATGAAACGTTGAACAAAAAACTTAATTTAAAAGCTTTCATGAAATTATTCACAGGAACAGAATAACTCTAACAAAGGCCCTAGATCTAAATCAAAACATTTCATGTCAACGTTTTTAATTTATTTTAACTGTTATCGTTAGACCTAACGAGTAACGTTGAAGTTTGCTAACAATTTCAAAACAGGCAAATCATTTTGTTTGCAAAACTGTGCCCTAGATTCACTAGATTAACAGTTAGATTCTAACTCATAATATGCATGCAGTTTCAGACTTTTTTTGTAAGATGAATTTTGAAATGTTTGAGATTTTCGGGGCAAATAAGAATTGCTGCAACGTTACTCGTTAGTGTATGCCCTAGATTATCCTTAGATTTATTTATTTTTAGGTAGGTTTATGGCTGGTTTTACTAATTATTATGAGAAGTTTCCTCATGGATCAGCAATCAGGCACTTACGTGTACACTTATGCATGGTCAATTCATAATTGGCAACCAGGCAGCCAGTTTTCAGTAGTCTACAGCCTGAGAATGGTTTGCAGCCATATGTTGGTAGACTAGTGCTAACGTTAGTACTAGGAAAGCCAGTTGTTGTGTGTCCGGACACATTATTTTAACTAACCATTTAAAAAAGATCAATGTCTCTGAATTTTTTAGCACAGAATGTTATAAAATATTATAGAAAACAAATATTGATGATAAGCGCTATTTAAATTTTTATCTTTTCCTTTTTTTTTTTTTCTGGGGGGGGGGGGGCTTATTCCTATGACAAAAAACAAGTAAAAAATATTTATTTTACAAAGCAGAATTCATTTTCTTAATAGATTTAGGTCTAGGCCTAGATCAGCCATTCCGTGTAACTCGACACCCATCACTTAAAATTTCAAATATAACCAATGAAAAAAATATAGTACTTTTTGGCTTAGTACATGTACATATTCAAATGGTATAAATCTGAATTTTCATCACCTTTTATCTTCAAACGACCGAGTTACACCACCTCAAAGAGACGACAAATTTGCTCCAAAAAGTATGGTTTTTGGTAATGATTTTAATGATTCTATTTAAAGCATGTTTCATAGTGAGTAGATTCCTAAATTTTAGTATTCTGATTTACTTTATACCCATCTTGTCATATCACATTGGTTCCTGCATTTATGTGAACCAAGCTTGACAATATTTTAAATTGAAAACACCCTCGAAATGTGTCACGCGAGTCACAAAAATACACCCATATTTTTAGTTCACTTAAAAAGTAGTAGAGTGTATTATTTGTAGTTGATTAAAAGTAAGGAGCTTATGGTCCTCAATCAGGTCACCAAAGAAAATTTTCAAGTGCAGACCCCTTCATATGAAAAAACACCCTAAAGCACTGTCACGCGAGTCACATTTGACAAAACAAGCAAAGTTTGGGAAAATAAAGATAATGATTAGGGTTTTGTTGAAAAGAAATAAAATCTGCCTTCAAATAAGTCTTATAAAATGTTCTGAGGGTTATTTGGCCAAAAATGAGACATAATAGGTAAATTTTACATTGGAATTTTGGTGAAAATGAGAAAAAGTGGATGGATTTCAACCCCTAAGATATCTGCCATGGTGTTATTAAATCTTTTGAAACTTGGCATCCTGGTAGGACATATTATGAAATATAACCCCTCAAAGTTTCATACCTTTTTCATAAATATTTTTTGAGTTATCAAAATTTATAATCATAGGTTTTCATATTTGCTTTTCTATAAATTATGTTGCTACAATACACAAGTCAATGAGAAAATCACCATTTTGCATTGCATGTTCCAAGACCTCCAAATCTATCTTGAATGAAATAATTCTTTTGTTTTAAGTTGTATGTGATACAACTGACTATAAATATTTTGTTTGGTTGACTTGTGGCCCATTCTACTATATGTAATCATGATAATTGGTTCAACTTTTAGTCCAAAATGACACTCGTCACGTGAGTCACACTCCTGTGTCACGCGAGTCACATTTCGAAATGGTGATAGAATTAAAATGAATGGCCAAATGATACTGAAATTTTACCAGATCATTGCTTAATGTTTCAAAATTATCTCCAGAAAATTTCATGCACATCGGATAAGTAACTTCTGAGGAAATTTCAGTCAAGTACAGTAAGGTCAGAAACCTTCAATAGTGTCGCTTCACGCGAGTCACAGGAAACAAACTGAAATATCTCCAACAAAAATGACTTTGCAATCAAAATTTCTTTGAGCTAATGTGTAATGTCATTACCTTGATTGAAATAAGTAGGAAAAACAGGTCTGCATCATGAAATTTTGAAGTAATTAGCCTTAACAAGTTGAAATTTTGTGTAAATGTCACGCGAGTCAAATGAATGGCTGAGATAGTTGTCATAAATTATATAGAGTATCAAATCGTCTGAACCTTGTGTGTTTTTTTTTTTTTATCAGATTGAAATTGATTAAATTAAGTTTTAGTGAACCAATATATTTTTCTCTTTTAAAACATTTTTTTTTCTTCTTCAATAATATACTTGTAAAAAAATTGTATTAAAGCATCATTGATGAACTTTCCTTGCTGTAAAAAGAGAAGAGATCGATATCTGTATCTATAATCAGTTTATGATACCACTAAAATCAACATTTTTCAGTGACAGAGAGAACCCATGCTCGCTGTATGTTAGAAAAGTCTGATGTGTATGTGCTTGTTTAACTACAAAACCAGATAATGAAAATGTGTCTACCATGTCCAATTTTTGCTGATGGTATGCTCGCCTGAATCGCTTCACTATCGGGCTTCTTTATTCTATTCATGTAATAAGCATCTTCCCCGTAACTAGACAAATTAAGTTGATTTTTTTTATGCCTCCCCACCGAGAGTGGTGCCGGGAGCATTATGTTTTCGGGTTGTACGTCCTCCGTACTCCGTCCCGTTTTCGTTCTCGCGATAACACTAAAGAACGTTTGACGGTCACTTTCAAATGGGATCATGTATGCATATGGTAGGGACAAGATGACTTAGACTTATGGGGTCATTAGTCAAAGTCACAAGGTCATTGTTGCATGAAATGCTCGTCTCGCCATAACTTAAAACCGTTTGACGGTTCAATTCAAAACTTGTGGTAAGATGCTGTGCCTATGGGAGGGGCAATGAACTGATATATTTTAGGGTGTGAAGGTCAAGGTCAAAAGTCACAGATGTCGTATTACTGAATGTCGTTCTCGCCGAATAACTTAAAGAACTGTGTTGACGGCGTCAACTTCAAAACTGAAGTAGTTTGGCAATATGGGAGGGCCAAATGAACTCGATTAGATTTTGGGTCAAAGGTTCCACAGCACAGAGGTCATGTATAATACAAATAGTTGTTCTCGATAAACTAACGAACTGTTAACGATCATCTTCAAACTGAGGTAATATGTGCATATGGGAGGAGCAATGAACTGATTAAATGTGGGGATCATGAGGTCAAAGGTCACAGAGGCCATTGTATGCATGAAAATGGCTTGTTTTATTTTCATTTTTTATGTAGCTGATTTACATATAGTGAGGTGCTCAGGACCAAACTAAATCTCATTATAATGTACCGGTATGCATTGGCACATGTTGGACATTAAGACTGGGATGATCTCCTCATTATAATAAATCTCCTTGTAATGATTTTTATGCCTCCGCGACGAAGTCTCGCCGGAGGCATTATGTTTTCGGGTTGTCCGTACGTCCGTACGTCCGTCCCACTTTCGTTCTCACGATAACTCAAGAACCGTTTGACGGATGATCTTCATTAGTAGTACATGTGTGCATACTGAGGTGACAATGATCTGATTAGATTTTGGGGTCACGAGGTCAAAGGTCACAGAGGTCAATAAATGGGTGAAAATAGCTCGTTCTCACAATAACTCAGGAATTGTTTCACTTATCATCTTCATTCTTGGTACATGTGTGCATACTGAAGTGACAATGATCTGATTAGATTTTGGGGTCACAAGGTCAAAAGTCAAAGGTCACAGAGGTCAATAAATAGGTGAAAATAGCTTGTTCTCATTATAACTCAAGGACCGTTTGACGGATCATCCTCATTCTTGGTTCATGTGTGCATACTGAGGTGACAATGATCTGATTAGATTTTGGGGTCATAAGGTCAAAGGTCAAAGGCCACAGAGGTCAATAATAGGTGAAAATAGCTAATTCTCACAATAACTCAACCGTTTTACTAATCATTTTATTATTTAGTACATGTGTGCATACTGGGGTGGCAATGATCAAAGAAGATTTTGGGTTCACAAGGTCAAAGGTCAGAGGTCAAATAGGTTTTAAAAAGCTTGTTCTTTTGATAACTCAACAACCATTTGACAGATCATCTTTATACTTTTTTTTTTTTTTTTTTTTTGGTATATTGCATTCAATACTTTAGGGTATTATTTTATAAATCTTTATTGGAAAAAAAAAGGTTCTACTCTCTTCTTTTTACAGAGTATTGTACATGCATGAAGGTACATTGCATAAATGTAGTCTTTCAAAAAGTTACAAACATTGAACTAATACGAAATATTGAACAAGTAAAAGTAAAAATTACATTGAAATTAAATTTGAAAAAAAAAAAGTTCAAGATTAAAACAAAAGAAAGGGGAAAAGTTAAATGCCAACAGAAATTTCAGCTAAATTAATGATTTTGGCCCAAAAATATAATAAATATCAGAAATACATGTATCAAGTATGGGCTCTTGTAAAGTACTAAAAATGTAGGCAAACCTTGCATTTAAACAGGAAGTTACATTCAAACAATACTGCCATAGCACCGTTGTGTACAGGCCACGTTATGCAACCTTGAAATTGAGCTGTTTAGAACAATACTGTGGCCATGTGAGATGGTACATGTATATTGTTACGAGCTGAGGAAGTTATCAGAGGAGATAGAGGAAGGAATGATCATGTGACCAACAAATCAACAATGAGAATTGATCGGCCAGCCAGGCTTGTGATTATCATAAAACCCACACACATTGTAAGGCATACTACAATGTACATGCTCACTGTGAATACATTAGAAATTTGGTTTTAATGAAACAATTTATAGCTGTTGGACCCAATTAAAATGTATGTAAACGTGCCCTATTCAGTCATGTACATGTTACAGTGTCGGTATAATATAGGCCTACACTGTGATTTGTGTCACAAGTCAGAACATTTTGTTATGTTGCAAAATAGTGGCACATTTCTTAGGTTGTGAGGAATCCTGTTTTGAATTGAATGACAATGTGGATAAGTCACTGTCTCGTCTGACCTGCTTGCTCTGCTTGCTCGGCATAATAATTTTAAGGGCACATTCCCAAGCTAATATGGGCAGCAAGAAGGCCTACATGTATATTTCTCATAATGGCTAAACACAATTGATCACATTCAAAGAAAATCTCTAGAGGCATATGCCCCAGATCTAGGGATCTGAAATAAAAATTGCAAGTTCTATCAAATTCAACATTATTACTGGACTACAATTACCCCAAATTATACTAAAATTATCCCTCCTGCAGGTCTATTGTCATGCACTTATTCCTGTGTGTTGTATTAGGTATTTGTTGCATAATGTGATGTATATTAAAGTACCTTTGCACATTTCCCTGAGGAAATGTATGATGCCTGTAAAACTGATGGCAAAGTAGTGACTGCACTTTGCATTAATTCTGACTTTCAATTGCATGGAGTTACTGATACTCACAGTTGTACAGGTATATGTAACGAATCATGCAATACCTAGGTCTTTGATATTCTGATTTGAAATTGTTTAGACAAAATATTCAAATGCTTTCTAGAATAATACATGTACATGTAGATGAATTATTTACATGTACATAGTATTAAAGTGATTGAATACTCTGCTTTATTGTTCATGTACAGGATATAGTTTAATCAATCAATCCATAGGCTAATTACATGTACATGTATATTGATTGAGCGATGCAGATTGCAACATAACAATCAGAATACATACTTGCATGCATTAAATTAATGATTGGTGCATAAAATTACCAACAACAAAAGAGACTTACATGTATTTCATGAAATACTAGAAATTGCTTTCACCTATTATTGGTAAAAGTTCTGAAAAAAATTAAATCATTCAACAAAATGAGTATCTTATTTTTATTTACAATACCTCTTTTACTATGTTTTCCATGTGCGGTACATTTCTACATGTATGTACATGTACAATATTGTATTTATTTTTTTTTTATTTTTTTTTTAATGAACTTCTGTAGCTCATTATTATAAACAACTTTAGTTCTAATAATATTTTTTTTACTTATTTGATACAACAGCTGCTACCAAAGGCCAACTCAACATACGTTCATAAAGATGGCTACTGCATGTGGTACAACCAGTGCGGTACAGACTTGGTAACACACAAAGCACTCAACTGCCTTTACAACAAACCTGCCAAAGTTCTTGATGATCCAGAGGGTCTAAATATCCTTGAGCAACTATGCCCTGAGATGGTGGCACCCAATGGGACTGACACCAAGACATGTTGTTCTGCATCACAGCTCAAAACATTCCTGGCTAACATGAAAATTCCTGATCAGACAATGAGTAGGTGTCCTTCATGCTACAAGAACTTGGTCAACATGTACTGTTATTTGACGTGCAGTCCAGACCAGAGCCTGTGGGTGAATGCAACCAAGACCCAACCTTACGTACCACCAGAAAATGCAGTGCAAGATTTAGAAGCTGCCCAAACCAGCATAACAGAGGTAGAATACTTCATACATAATGACACAGCTCAGGCAATGTTCAACTCTTGCGCTAATGTCAACTTCCCGAGCAGTAACACAAAGGTCCTTTCATTGTACTGCGGATCTTATGGAGCAGCCCACTGCACTGCCCAGCGATGGTTGGACTTTATGGGGGACAAAAACAACCAACAGACACCATTCCAGATTAACTTCAACCTAAATGAAGCACCTCCACCAATGGAATCTATGGACACTAGGGTGTATGCATGCAACGAAGCTCCCAACAACAGCTCTGAACCATGCAGCTGTCAAGATTGCCCCAGTAGTTGTCCCCCTCTACCCCCTCTGCCTCCTCCCCCTCCTCAGTTCCTCATCTTTGGCATTGATGGTTATATTGTCATCTTTTCTGCTGTGTATGCTCTCTTTGTTCTGATCTTCCTTCTTCTCAACGTGTTGTGTCTGTGCTGCGGCAAGAAGAGAGGTGAGAGCGAATACTGCGATGAGAACTCTACGCCGGTGAACTCTGGGAATGAGAGGCAGGAGATCACTGAGGATGAGGTGGGCTGTAAGGCATCCTGTGGAATGGCTTTTCAGAAACTGCTGGAATTGTGCTTCAGGAAACTGGGTACTGTTGTAGCTGAGCACCCACATGTTGTGCTGGTCCTTGGTGTTATGGTTGTCACAGCAATGACTGCAGGAATTGTCAAGTTGAAGGTAAGGATGTCAAACATAACTCACAATATCTAGCAGGATTGAGATGAACATTTTCAAGAAATGGTCATCTGAAATCTGCTTGGCATCCAAATTACTGTGAAATGAATCTATTATAATTATATTCATATCTTGATTTTAAATTATTTGAAGAAAACCAGCTTGAAAAAAGTCAAGTGCTGTCGCTTCCTGCCAGCCACCAAGCAAAAATTTATCAAGTTTTATAAGTATTTCTATATAGTCTTTGCAGTGAAAGTAAACTTCCCTTAGCATTGTTTTAATGGCTTATACATGTACGTACATAAATACAAGTACATACATACATACAAGTAGAAAGTGATGTAAATAAATTTGTTTACAGTTTTCAACATTTACCGGTCAATTTAAATTGATTAATAATAATAAATAAATCTTGATATTGATAGGTTACTACCGATCCAGTGGAATTATGGTCACCCCCTACCAGTGAGTCCCGTCTAGAGAAGTCCTACTTTGATGAGCACTTTGGTCCATTCTACCGAACAGAGCAGATTATATTGACTGCACCTGGGCGTAAACCGTATAACCTCTCTCGTGTTTATCCAAACCCATCTACTACCACATATTCTGGTATTCTAGACATTGATCTACTTCACCAGGTAAGAACAAAATACTTCCCTCTAGTTTTTGTTGTTGTTTGTTTTGTTTTGTTTTATTTGTTTGTTTTGTTTTATTTGTTTGTTTTGTTTTTGTTTTTTTTTATGGGGGGTGGTGTTTCCTCTGCTTCTTCATTATACAGAAATACAGTCTACAATGTACTTTCCGGAGTGATCACAAAATTAAATGAGTTTTAGCAAGAGAAAAGGGATATTTGATTGAGAAAAAACTGTAAATCTCTAATACTGGTAGTATAAATTTCCAAGTCACAGGTCACTTGATTTCTCTATTCAAATTTAGAAAATGTGATAATCCAATAATTTTGTCACATGTGATCAAAAGTAATCCATTCAGTAGTACTATGCCTGATATGAATCTGGAGTGTGTTTCAACAAGTCACTTGTAAAGTCATGCATTACTTTTAAAAACGACTTGGTAAAACACCCCGTAAAGGAATTGATTGAAACTTGGAAATTATTGAGGACAGAATAAGTTATATTTTTTTTTAAATGCTGTTATCTTCTATGCATAGGCTCTCGATCTTCAAACTGCTGTGGTTGATCTGAAAGTGCCCTTCGGTAACGACAGTCACGTGACGCTGGAAGACATCTGCTATTCACCACTTGCACCCGAGAACTCAAACTGTGTCATTGAGAGTGTGCTCAACTACTTCCAGAATAGCCACGAAAAATTGGACCGAGTGGTTAATGATCCATCAGGGTTCTTCATTGCAGCGGATTACCACGAGCATCTTATGTCTTGCGCAGGGTAAGGTCCCAAATATTTCAATCCATTTCCATTAAATTATATTTGGAGCTCATCATGCTTAACCATTTTCAGTAACAATTTTTATTTTTAATGATAAAGTGCTGACATCTATTGCATAGCTGCCAACTGTTACGAAAAATTTGTAATTATTACGAATTTTTACCCTTTATACGAAAATACGAATGCACCTTTAAAAATTACGAATATGAGCGTCATTATACATGTATTATATTATGACCACTCACGCACGTGTTAGTTCTACTACGGCGCACACGTACGTACGTACGTGCACATGAAAGCAACACACGAAAACAGCGCATTCGTAGTGAAGGCGGAAGGCCATTCAAAGTACATGCACGTTGATCTTAGTGCATACACACAGCGAAAGACGAAAACAGCGCATTCGTAGTGAAGGCGGAAGGCCATTCAAAGTACATGCATGTTGATGTTAGTGCATACACACAGGCATGGTATTGTGTGTGATGCAGTTGTGATGTCGCTAGCGAACGTCGACCGTATTTTGTCTCCTCTTCTTCTCTAGTTTTGGACCATAAATGGTGGAAAATGGAGCGTAAAAAGGGACAATGTTACAACAGCAAATATGGAACAGAGTTTGACTTCATCACCAAATCGGGAAAAAGCAAACAACATGCATTTTGTACGATATGTCGAAGGGATATCTCCATCGCTCATGGCGGCCGTAGTGACATTGTTTTGCATACCAAATCAAAACTTCACATCGGGAATTTTGAATCTGAATCTTCATCCACACCCAAGATAACTTCATGGATGTCAACTTCGCAGGATTTAAATGTTACGCGAGCTGAGTGCTTGTTTACATCATTCTACTTGTATTGATACAATGTAAGTGATATTGTGAATGCTCATATTTCATGATTCATCTTCAGATTCATGAAAAAATTTTGGCAATAATTTTCTCAAACCTAAGCTCCACCCTAAAAACAACAGAAAAAAAGAGGTTTAAATGCTCCAAAATAGGGCTCAGATTGCACCAGAGAGCGTCTAGAACCCCAGAGCTTCCAGCTTCCTGGACCCCGGCCGCAAGGGACTTCGCGCTTCGCGCTCGTGATGTGCGCTTCGCGCACATGTTGATGTGCGCTACGCGCACATCTCTGTGTTTTTTATCTGATCATTACTAATTTGAAATTTCAAATGTTGGCAGCTATGCTATTGTAGGGAGGGGGTCATTATTGCCCCATTTCGGAAGTTCTGTTGTAGCCCTGCAAATAAATTTGCATATTATTACCTACAAAGTTAATACAAAAATGAAAAGTAAAGAGAAAAATCAGTGATTTTCTTTGTATGTGTTTCCACACTCACATAACAATATTCTTGAACAATGAACGTACATTTACTATTGCTGAGGGTCCCCCTCCCACTTGCAATAAGAACCCTCAAAATGTTCCAGCCAAAGTATGGCAAAAGGAGTTAGTCCAATCTGATAATAATGTATACAATTGCTGAAAATTCAGTTACAAAACAAGGGATTTAAATGACGTCAATGAAAACTCAACAAAAATGTATTACAGTATTAAGGTGCATTTAGAGAGAGATATATTATCCTGACTTTTGCTCTTTTTTTTTTTCTTTTTCTTTTTTCTCCTGTGTATTTGACAAACATAGGGCCCCAGCAGCACTGAATGATACTACTGCATTGCACATGCCTTGTATAGGAACCTATGGTGGTCCTGTGTTTCCTTATACAGCCTTTGGTGGATACGAAGGTAAAGTCACTAATATTTGCTAAATATTGCTGCATGTTTTATATTCTTCATTTTGTTTTATATTCACTCTGTTGTGATAAATTTGATGTGATTCATATGATAGTTGATATTTAAACATATCACACTAAAATAATGTATGTCATTGGCTCTAGAAGTTGACCAATTTTTTAATTATCCCTAAACAGGCTGTTATTGTAGTTGATTTCAATTTAAACGTGTGTTGATTTTTGTTTATAAAAATGCAATAATATGTACCTAATTCAGTGTATCATTATTATGTACTTATAATTCGTCACTCCATATTTTTCACTCACAATATTACAGATAATACATGTACATGTACATGTATATCACATTCATATTATATTACTCTTTGTTTAATTCTCAGATTGATGTATTTACAGCAATAAAATGCACAACTCTAGTAATTTTCTTCTTTTTTTTCTCAACAGGAGATAAGTATAACTTGGCTGATGTTCTGATAATCACTTTCCCTGTGGTCAACTATATCACTGGTGATCCACGACTTGAGAAGGCTATGGCCTGGGAGAAAGCCTACATTGACTTGCTCAAGAATTACAACAACTCCAACTTCACTGTTGCCTTCCAGTCAGAGGTAGAACTGCTTTCAATCCTATTAAAATTTACACTGTAATGATTTACATTTAACAATCTTCTCTAAAAAATTATTAAAACGAAACAATTAATGTTTATGCACTATGCCAAGGTGGGTATACAGTACATGTACAAGGAAAGAAAGGTTTCACATCAGATCTTGCATATTCAAGTAATTGATTGTAGTAGTAGTATTTTTGTTGAAATGTTACATGTAAACTGGCCAGCAAAAGAAAGTACCCACTTCTTTCAAAGGCCGCACACAAAAATTCACCCCATAGAAATAAACAATGTTTTGTATCAACAGTAGGTGCAATATTATCCCAGTTACTAATTCACATACGCAATCCAGGAAGTTGATTATCTTTATTAAAAAAGAAATAAAATGAGCATACTACAGTCATCTTGGTCACGTTGAATCAAGAAAAGTCACCAAAAATGTTAAGCCAAGATAATGGACACGGCGAATAACCATAAAAAAGTTTATTTACACCCAAAAGTCAATGTCAAAAAAGAGAATGCCAAAAAAACAAAACACAAAAAACAAACAAACACTCACACAGTAACCAGACCTGAAAATTTCATATAATACAAGACACAAAAACAATTCAATAATGTGTATGTTCCTCCTTCTCTCGTGCCTGTTTACACACATTCCAGGCCCATCTCTGACGCAGGGGCCTCCTCGGCTTTATACTCTGGACGCATGCTTTGGGGACAGAAGCTGTCTTGTGCGTAGTTCCTGGGGAAGTTTTCTGTCCATTTCCTCCTGCAAGGAGGCTTGGAATCAAATGTTGTGCCCGATTGGTAGAAGAGGCTGTTCCCTTGATCTTTACCCGTAATCTGACACAAGGTTCATCAACCCCACAGAAATATGGCTCAACTGGATTGGAGGTTCAGGGAGGAGGCAATGCAGGGCACGCATGGCGCATTTTAGACAAAGGCGTCCAATCGTCCTGCTGGCTCTATTCAGAAATTACCACGGACAAGTTCATTAGGTGAGAAATTTTTTTTTAAAATTCTTATCCAAAGTGGTCACGACATAAGCCGGTTATAATGAACTTTGTGCAAAGAGATTCAATGCATTGTCCTGTTGAACAATGTGATGCCAGGATGTGCCTGCAGGAAAGGAGCAGATGGGGTCTCAATACTTCATCAACATAGCGCTGAGCTGTCAGATTACCTGCCAGGATAACCAGATGAGTCATATGGTTGGCTGAATGCCTGCCCACACCACACAGAAGGCCACTCCACCACGATCAACTTCACGAATGCAACATTCTGCATATCGCATCTGTGGGATGAACTTGGCAGACGGGTGAGATCAGGGAACAGCCTCCTACCAATCGGCAAACATTGATCCAAGCTCTGCAGAGGAATGGACAGAACTTCCCCAGGACTACGCCAGACAACTTGTCCAAAGCATGCGTCAGAGATGCCTGGAATGTGTCCAGGCACGAGGAGGACATACACATTATTGAACATTGTTGTTTGTGTCTGGTTTATTCATCCTTTGACATTGACTTTTGTGTAAAACATGGACGGCTCATTCTGTTACATTTTGTGACTTTTGATTCAGTGACCAAGATGCTGTATATGCCATTTTATTTCTTTGTAATAAAGATAATCACTTCCTGTTGGGTATGTGATTTAGTAATGGATTATTGCACCATACCTGGTGTACAAAAATTGGTTTATTTCTATGGGGTGAATTTTTGTGTGCGGCCTTTGACAGGGGTGGGTACTTTCTTTTGCTGGCCAGTTTATATTGTAGTAGAAATGTAAAGCATAATCAGTACATTAAAAATACAATTAATTTGTGTGATTTTGAACTCGGAAGGGAAGTTGGCAAGGCTTAATCTTGCATTTAAAAAAAAAAAATGATTTTCATTAATAGCCTTCAAATTTCATAAGGACATACCCCATGTAATTCACAAAAAATAATACCATATTGAAAACTTCAGCTTACATGTATACAGCATTTTATTTACTTTTACTTTTTTTATTCTCTTTAACACAGAGATCTATAGAGGATGAGATCAACAGGGAGAGCCAGTCGGACGTCTTAACCATCGCCCTCAGTTATATCTTCATGTTTGCTTACGTGACCTTTGCCCTCGGACAGATCAACAGCTGCAGGAGACTAATGGTA
>CALNVZ010002974.1:41523626-41576083 GCA_940671915.1 Paracentrotus lividus
ACCCAGCCATCCATCTGCCTAACTTCACCAGCCCCGCCATTTGGGAATAGCTCCCTCCCATTTTTGGACGAGGATGCGGACTTGCAGACCGGACGACTGGCCAATCCTATACGAGCACTTCCTCTAATCACTCTCAAACTCCGTGTAACAAATATAAGGAGGGTATGTTGCAGTACGGTTAGGGTGGACGGCATGAGGCGAATGTAGAAGCAAACTTTTACTATTTTTCTATATGGATAATAAAATTAGAATTTTTGGTATTTTTCTAGATTTACTACTATAGAACTTATACATTGCCTACCAATTGCCTTACGACCAGCTACCGATCAAAGTCGGGAGGGCAAACCATAACGGTTAGAAACTATGGAGGACGTCCGCTGCTTTTTTTGAGAGGTTCGGTGTGATGAAATACACCCTTCATTTAGCTGGCGATCGTCTTCTCAGGAAAAAGGAGGTGACAGAATTTGCAGAACGCTCAAATTAAAGGCAACGCCTTAGCAAATATCTACTTATCCCGCCATACCCCTTCGTAAATAGGCGCCCCACACAGAGAATACTGGACCTGCTACGCACTAGATACTGATGGGTCTTTGGGAATAGTCTCTTTCAAGGCCTTCACCCCGCAGCCTTGATTGGCGGAGACTATGAGCTACGGGGGATAAACTTAAGTATTCTCTGATAAAACCCCGGATTCCGCACGCTTGGAGTTGTGCTGTTTCAATGGGAAAGTTATGCAACAAATTAACTTTGGAAGATTGCGAAGCGGATTACTCATGATCCTCCTGAAGAACCATATAGACAGCGGACCCTCATAGGGCGCACTAGACTATATTGTGTTCCTTTGCGCAGGACTTGCTGGTGGAATAAGGGAAGTCAGCCAAAACTCATTTCCACAGTAAGGGTATGAAGATCCTCGAATGAGTTCCGCCAAAGGCTGTATATATGTGTTTATCTTAAGTCATTATGAGATGATGGATAAGCGGGAATCATCGAATACGACACCATCCATATCTCTTCGACGAAGCCTGACCACTTAACCGGTATAATTGAAGTGATGTCATTTGCTGCGAAGATAAACCACCTTTGCCACAAGAGACAATTACTATGTTTATTTATATAAAGCTTTGATTCTTAAATGAATGATTAGTAGCAGGTAACACTCGAGTTTCAACCGCTATCGAACGGTTGCATAGCTGTGCCCATACTGTGATCATAAAGCCTCCAAAACTAGGAGACTCCAGGCTGGATCAAGGGCTAGAAATAGGGTTACGGCAATAATTTTGTTAAAAGGAATATATACCCTAATAGCTAAACGAAAACTGCTTCTAAGAGCGAGCACGCTTTTTTGTTGGAGCGGGCAGAAATCGATACGGACAGAGTGGACACCAACATAAAGCAAACCAATATCCTATATAGAAAAATTGTACGCTTTAAAATAGCCGAAACGATACCTCGATCGTCGAAGAGAGACCTCCCCTTAACGAAACATTAAAAAATGAAAGAGCGTGCATTATACTTATTATATTCATGGACCACTCATCACCGTGTTAGTTCTACTACGGCGCACACGTACGGTACGGTACGTGCACATCGAAAGCAACCACAACGAAAACAGCGCATTCCGTATGAAGGCGGAGGCCATGTTCAAGTACATGCACGTTGATTTGAGTGCATACACACAGCGAAGACGAAAACAGCGGCATCTCGAGTGAGAGCGGAAGGCACTTCCAAAGTACAATGCATGTTGATGTTAGTGCATACACACAGGCTGGTATTGTTGTGATGCAGTTGTGAGTCGCTAGCGAACGCGACACGTATTTTGTCTCCTCTTCTTTATCTAGTTTGGAAACCATAAATGGTGGAAATGGAGCGTAAAAAGGGATCAATGTTACACACAAAGCAATATGGAACAGAGGTTGACTTCATCACGAAATCGGGAAAAAGCACAACTGCATTTGTCACGATATTAAGGGATATCTCCATCGCTCAGCGGCCGTGAGTGACATTGTCTTTGCTATAACAATCAAAAAACTTTTTATCAACATCGGGAATTTTTGAATCGAGAATCTTCATCCACTACCCTAAGATAACTTCATGATTCAACTTCGCAGGATTTAAATGTTACGGCGAGCTGAGTGCTTGGTTTACAAATCATTCTATCTGTATTGAAATACATATGTAAAGTGATATTGTGAATGCTCATATTTATGATTCATCTTTAGATTCATGAAAAAATTGTTGGCAATATATTTCTAACCTAAGCTCCACCTCATAATCAACAGAAAAAAAATGAAAAAAAGAGGTTTAAATGCTCGCCAACATAGGGCTCAGATGCACCAGAGAGCGTCTTAGAAACCAAGAGCTTCCAAGCTTCCTGACGCCCCCGGCCCGTCAAGGGACACTTTCGCGCTTTCGCGGCGTCGTGATGTGCGTTCGCGCACTATGATTGAATGTGCGTCTACGCCGCACATCTTCTCCGGTGTTTTTATCTGAATCAATTACTAATTTGAAATTTCAAATGTTGGCAGCTATGCTATTGTTAGGGAGGGGTCATTATTGCCCCCATTTCGGAGATGTTCTGGTTTAGCCCTTGCAAAATAAATTTGCATTTATTACGCCCTCAAGTTAATACAAAAATGAAAAGTTAAAGAGAAAAATTCAGTGGATTTTCTCTGTATGTTTTCCACACTCACATAACCATATACTTGAACAATGAACCTGTACATTTACTATTGCTGAAGGAGTCCCCTCCCACTTCTGGCAAAAAGCAACCCTCAAAATGTTCCAGCCAAAGTATGGCAAGAAAGATTTAGTCCAATCTGATAATATGTATCAATGTGCTGAACAATTCAGTTACAAAAACAAGGGATTCAAATGACGTCAATGAAAATCACAAAATGTATTAACAGTAAAAAAAAGATTAGAAGGGGTGGCATTTAGAGAAGAGATATATATCCTTGACTTTTGCTCTTTTTTTTTTTTTTTTCCTTTTTCTTCCTTGGTGTACTTTGCACAACAAGGCCCCCAGCAGCACGAATGGATACTCAACAACTGACTGCATTGCACATGCCTGTATGGAACCTTATGGTGGTCTGTGTTTTTCCTTATACAGCCTTGTGGATACGAAGGTAAAGTCACTAAAAGTATTTGGCTATATTGCTGCATGTTTATATCTTCATTTTGTTTTATATAATCACTCTGTTTGAATGAAATGTGATTGTCATTATGAAGTTGATTATTGAAACCATATCACACTAAATAAGCTATGTCATTGTGCTCTTAAGAAGTGACCAATTTTTTTAATCTATCCTAAACGGTGTTCATGTAGTTTGATTTCAATTTAACGTGTTTGATTTTGTTTTAAAAAATCATAAATATGTACCTAATCAGTGTATTCATTATTATTGTACTTATAATTCGTCTTTTTTTACCATATATTTTTCACTCACAATATTAAGAAATAGATACATGTACTACATTATATCACATTCATGCATATATTACTCTTTGTTTAATTCTCAGATTGATGTAATTTTACAGCAATAAAAGCACAACTTAGTAATTTCTTCTTTTTTTTTCTCAACAGGGAGATAAGTAAACTTGGTGATGTTCCGAAATAATCACTTTCCCTGGGGTCCAACCTATATCACTGTGAGCCACTGACCTTTTGAGAAGGATATGGGCCTGGGAGAAAGCCTACATTGACTGCTCAACGAAAACAACAACTCCACTTCACTGTTGCCCTTCCAGTCAGGAAGTAGAACTGCTTTCCAATTCCTATTAAAATTTAACACGTAAAGATTTGCATTTAACAATCTTCCTAAAATTATAAAACGAAACAATTAATGTTTATGCACTATGCCAAGTGGGTATAACAGTACAATGTACAAGGAAAGAAGGTTTCACATCTAGATGCTGGCATTTCAATGTAATTGATTGTATGAGTAGTATTTTTGTGGAAAGATGTTACATGTAAGACTGGCCCAGCAAAAAGAAAGACCCTGACTTCTCCAAAAAAACCTTCTCTATAGGCCGGCATACTCAAAAATTCAAACCCCAGAGAAATAAACAATTTTGTACACAGTATGGTGCAATATATCCCAGTTACTAATCACATCCAATCCAGGAAAGTTGAGTTATCTATTATTCAAAAAAATAAATGAGCATATACAGCATCTTGGTCACGTGAATAGCAAAAGTCACAAAAATGTTAACAAGATATGGACCGCTACATAAGTTTTTTACACCAAAAGTCAATGTCAAAAGAGAAGCAAAAAACACCAAAACAAATAAAACCAGACCAAAATCAAAACAAACAATTCAATAATGTGTATGTCCTCCTCTCGTGCCTGTTGACACACATTCCAGCCATCTCTGACGCAGGCCTCCGGCTTAATGGACATTGGGAGGCTGTCTGGCGTAGTCCTGGGAAGTTCTGCCATCCTCCTGCAAGAGGCTGGAATCAATGTTGTGCCCGATTGGTAGAAGAGGCTGTTCCTTGACTTCTCACCCGTCTGACCACAAGTTGCATCACCACAGAATTGGCTCAATGGGATTGGAGGTCAGGAGAGGCAATGCAGGCACCATGGGATTGACAAAGCGCCAATCGTCCTGCTGCTCTATTAGAATCACGGAAAGTTCATAGTGTGAAATTTTAATTCTCCAAGTGCCATAGCGTATATGATGTGGATCAATGCATTGTCCGTGTTGAAACAATGTGATGCCAGGATGTGCCTGCAGGAAGGAGCAGATGGGGTCTCAATACTTCATCAACATAGCGCTGAGCTGTCAGATTACCTGCCAGGATAACCAGATGAGTCATATGGTTGGCTGATATGCCTGCCACACCACACAGAAGGCCACCTCCACAGATCAACTTCACGAATGCAACATTCTGCATATCGCATCTGTGGATGAACTTGGCCAGACGGGTGAGATCAGGGAACAGCTCCTACCAATCGGCAAACATTGATCCAAGCTCTGCAGAGGAATGGACAGAACTTCCCCAGGACTACGCCAGACAACTTGTCCAAAGCATGCGTCAGAGATGCCTGGAATGTGTCCAGGCACGAGGAGGACATACACATTATTGAACATTGTTGTTTGTGTCTGGTTTATTCATCCTTTGACATGACTTTTGTGTAAAACATGGACGGCTCATTCTGTTACATTTTGTGACTTTGATTCCGTGACCAAGATGCTGTATATGCCATTTTATTTCTTTGTAATAAAGATAATCACTTCCTGTTGGGTATGTGATTTAGTAATGGATTATTGCACCATACCTGTGTACAAAATTGTTTATTTCTATGGGGTGAATTTTTGTGTGCGGCTTTGACAGGGGTGGGTATTTTCTTTTGCTGGCCAGTTTATTATTGTAGTAGAAATTAAAGCATAATCAGTATAAAAATATCAATTAATTTGTGTGATTTTGAACTCGGAAGGGAAGTTGCAAGGCTTAATCTTGCATTTAAAAAAAAAAAATGATTTTCATTAATAGCCTTCAAATCATAAGGACATACCCCATGTAATTCACAAAAATAATACCATATTGAAATTTCAGCTTACATGTATACGAGCATTTATTTACTTTTACTTTTTTATTCTCTTTAACACAGAGATCTATAGAGGATGAGATCAACAGGAGAGCCAGTCGGACGTCTTAACCATCGCCCTCAGTTTATATCTTCATGTTTGCTTACGTGACCTTTGCCCTCGGACAGATCAACAGCTGCAGGAGACTAAGGTAAGCTTTAACATTACAACTCCCCCCCCCCCTCTCTCTCTCTCTCCTCTAATTCATTCTCTCTCTCTCTCTCTCTATCAATCTGTAGATCTCTATCTCTCTTTTTATCTCCGTCTTTCTCTTTCTTTCATTACATTGCAAGTTTTTTTTCCATGCCTTCTATCTCCCTCTATCTTTAGTTTTGCCTCTATTTCTCTTTCTAGCTTTTCTTTTTCTCCCTCACACTCTGTCTGTCTCCCTCTCTCTCTCTTTCTCCATCTCTCTGTCTTTCACTACATCGCAGGTTTTTTTTTTTCCTTACCTTCTTTCTCCATCACTTCTTCTTTTTGTCATATCCCTTCCTTCCCCTTCTCCTTCTCTCCACATACTTCGGTCAGACTTCCACCTTTGTCATTCTATCATATCTCACACGTCATAGCCAAACAAATTACTCAATTACAAAGCAATATTTCAAGGCCACTGGGTTACCTGTTGTTCATCTGACAATCTATTTTCTTTTCCTTTTTTGATACATGACATTATTCTCTTAGATTTTGTCAACACTGCTGACCCAATTCCTACATGTATTACACATATGTGCAAACCTTCATACAGTCCTTTAAAGTCTATGAATGTACTGCCAAGTACAAATCCATTGACATTGAGAGTATGTGTACAGTGACGCAGGTCATATCCATGTTTGATGACTAACCTTTAACTGAGAATCAGGTTACAAGATAATGCAAATAGATGTGTCAATATCATACAGCCGGTTATCTTACAAGATCAATATTTCAAGTAGAGGTATTCTAGGTGGATATGATTAAGCGTCATATTGCATGCAATGTGTAATCTTGTTCCGCGTGCACGCTGGTATCTGGTTTGATTTTCTTGGCAATGACTGGGGTTTTGTATGGGGGCAAGGATTTATTAACTGTGTGTTCCACATGGGTTCAGCATGCCCTAATTAAAGGCTATTGTTATTTAAGCCCCTGTTCTGCCTGTGTCCAGCACACCCTACTTAAAATGGCCTATTGTTATCCTGGAAGCACATCCTGGAAGAGGGTGAGCCAGCATGAAGTTGCATGCAACATTGCCTCAGCGCTCTATTATTCACGGAACAATAGCCTTTTTTAAGCTGGTGTGCTGGATCTGGAATGGGGCCATGCCCATTCCAGATGCTCTAATCTCCCATTGCGAACCCGTATGGAACACCAAGCGAATACTTGCTCATTAGATGTACATTATAAAGTTAAACTGACTCCTGAGAATGCTGAAATATGGCTTTGTCATTCTGCTATAGAATCATAAGTGCATTGTAAAATTCATTTTGAAGAAAGACAAATTCAATGGACTGGTGTAGCATAAGGAAGTCATAGAAGGGAGGGGAAAACAATGCCGTACATCCACATTTCAGTGAATGATGAGTTTTACAAAATATACTTTGCAATTTACAAACGTACTTGCCTATCCAACAAGTACAAAAAAGTAGGGAGAGGACCATGTTTGTATCAAAATAGAGGTTAGGGGGAAAGGAAAGTTAGAAACAGTAGAAATATAGAGGTATAATAACAGACTGTCACCAAAATTAAACCCTTTCCCTATAAATTTTGAAAGAAATGCCATATGGTGTCCCAGTACATAAGCTGTGCATTACTCTCATAACTGGCCATGTTTAATACTTTAATTTGATGGGTGCTAGACGAACGTGGCCAGATAACCAAGACTGGACTTTAATCTATAGATTTGTGACAATTTAAGGGATAAAATAGTAGTACTTCCAAACTGAATTCATACTGAACAAATTCTTTTTCTAAGGAAACCATTACTTATTTCAAATTTTGTTTATAAATTGCATAGATTTATGAAAAAGGTTGCTTTTATCATTTATTTACAGTTGTATACATGTACATACAGTATTAGAATTTAAACAGAATACTACCACGTCACATTTATTTAACCTTCAAATGGCAATCGATGTAATTGTTATCATATTATTTATTCTCCTTGTAACTGAAAAATCTCTGGTTCAACCTTAGATTTGGCAATGATCAATGTACACATACTGGCTAATAATTTATCCTTTTCCTAATTATACATGTAATTTCTTGGTTACCTTGACAGATACATGTAGTATCAAAGTCCAATGTTGGAGATAATACACCTCAATCGCCATTTTAGATACCTATTTTTCTTTGGATGCTCCCTCTGAAGCCAATTTTTCTGCCCTCAAGAGCTCTCTTTTTAAGCAATCATTCCTCCCCTTTTTTATCGCTTACATGTGGCAAATTTCCAAAATATTTAAGAAGATAAATTATGTGATATAACTTTTTTAAATTGTTAAAGTAAAGGACCTCCTAGTACATGTACATGTAATGCTACATGTTTCTGATATACAAGTGATTATTAAAAAAAAAAGAGATGAATTGAGCATGGTTGTTCACTTTTAAGGTCAGTGAACAGAAAAGTGATAGTATGTTGAACATGGCGAAGAACTTCAAAAGTCCTTCAAACATTAGATCCTTGATGTCTTTAATGAGGCTATAAAGAAGGAAATAAAACCGTTTTCATTTGTTTATCCTTTGGGTAAATCCAACTGAAAGTGAAACAAGATGAAATAAATGGCCTTCCCAGTTGGTTATTATAAAGTGAAAGCAACATTTGTTAAGTTGTTTTTTTTTTTATAAATACAAACATAGTTGTTTTTTTTTACTGGGAAAATGCACCATCATACTTACAAAAAACATGACTTGTGTGACATGAAAATTTTTAGAAAGTTAAATACAGGATATTAGGAAGAAAGTTTTTGTACCAAAGAGGATTGTCCCTGGCAAAAACATTTAATGTTTAAAGTTTCACAGATTATAAACCAAGTTAAGAATATAAGAATATAATTATACTCTGGGAAGAAGAGAGAGAGAGAGAGAGAGAGAGGGGGGAGAGAGAAAGAGAGACATACATGTATACATATATCCTGAAAATGTGTCTTGTGAGTAATCAATACTTGGAAGGAATGTTTTGTATATAATTATTGTAAATTTCCCATAACATTAGAGATTAGACAAAATGCTTACTCATGAATAAATGATGAAACTGAGAGGTTACAATATCGTATGATTTCATTTACGTTATACGTAGTGCTGACTGAACATATTTGCAAATTTAGCATTGTGCAAACAGAAGGCACTTATGATGTTTGTTGTGACATCACAACACCATGTGTATGATTAATACGTGTTGTTTGCTCAGGTTGTTTAATGGTTTCCAGCCTCAAGATCAGACCATATTTCAGCTCAAGATGATACTACATGTACATAATCATGGAAATCAAGTTACCACAGCTGTTAGCTAATAACTGTGATTTTATTATTGTGATTAAATTTTATGATAAATGCATGGGACATATAATGTTATCTTTATAACAGGGGTAACATGGACGCAAAATCTATCAATATAGGTTTCTAACATTTACTACATCATAAGGTGAAATATTCAGAGTCTGTTAGTTTTTATGGAGTATAAATAAAAGTAAATTCAGCAGGATATCTACCTAATTTAATGTGAACTATAGACAAATTCGGGCAGCATTTCATGGAAGTGAGCCCTCTACGTGTCCGCCTTGTAGCTGGGGGTTACCCAGTGTACTACGCATGCGCCATGTGCACGTTTGTACGTTTTCCTTTGTTACGCATTCATGCGCACAAAAGGAGCATGCGTAGTACATTGGAAGCCCCCCAGCAATGGCTGCCACCATGACAAAAACTTCACCCCAACCGAAAGTATACACAAAACTGTATATAGCACACAATATTAAGATGCAAGAAACTAATACAAAATGCATACTCTATGATTACTACATTTTGTACTGCATATTTGGTGTACACAAAATAAAGTTTTGAACAACAATCCTGCTAAATTTGTGTTTTCAACAAAAATATAATTATAAGGCATAATTTAACATTTGTTTTTTTTTAAATATGATTAGATTGATTCAAAGATCATCCTTGGTTTATCTGGAGTCATCATCGTCCTCATGTCTGTAGCATCCTCCATTGGAGTCCTTAGCTGGGCTGGGGTCCCTGCAACCCTCATCGTCATCGAGGTCGTACCCTTCCTCGTACTGGCTGTTGGTGTGGATAATATCTTCATTCTTGTGCAAAGATACCAGGTATGCAAAGCAGTTCAGAACACTTTACATGCTGTATACAGTTTCCTTAGTCTTATCACTAACTTCAGTATCAAGCTCTAGTTTTTTTAAAACATTTTTTAACACAAAATCAAAAAGCTGGAATCCTGAATTTAAAGATATTTGGTTCTACAGTCTGTGTCAAAAAAAATGGTACAGTCGGGAAAAAATTATTTAGGTGTGAAATATTTTCAGATAATGTGTGTATGTGGTACCAAAATAAAGCCAAAGAAATTTCCTTGTTGATGCGATTTGTTCTGTATAATTTGCTTTCCTTAAACAAAATTTATGTTAAACTTTGTGCGGCGAGGAACAAATCGAAATTGAGCATTTCATGGCCATTTTGCGAAACCTTTACACAAAGGCGTTGGACGGCGTGCGAAAAATTGATTTTTCTTGATTGTAGAAAACTAGTCATATTTCAAAAATTACAGAACCAAATGTGATGAAAAAAATTGCAGGTGAAAGTCTAATCTTCCTGCTTTATGAAAATACCAAACAATAGCAGGCTGTGATTAAACTTCATACTGTTAAAAAAATGTTTTCCACTTGTACGAGTTTATTTGACACAAACTGTAGTTTTTTACATGAAGGTTGATACGTAAGGAATTCAATTCAAGCAGAATCAATTTAAATGTATGTTTAATGTTTTTTAAAGCTACATTTGTAGATGTGATTACTGTTTGGAAAACAAATTTGGAAGGAAATGTTTAATAAAGCTGACCAGTGAGCCATATGGCAAGGTCATTATACTACTAGTTGTTCCTAACACATGATATGGATAGCATACATGTATTAGTCTTCTACAAACATGTAAATGTACATGTATGGATATGAGTTTGCATTGACTATGAATGCCAAGAAAACCATTTCATATTTTTCTGATCATCACGTACTGCATGGTGTACATTTATGCACAGTTAATTAATTTGGTTTATTTCTTCTGGAAATATTTTATTATCAGAACTCAAGATGGCATTATATTCAGGAAATTGAACTACTTATGATTGGAATGGAGAATTTTTTTATTTTGAATAAACATCAAGTAAGCCCTGCACATGTTTATTATGACCTTTAACCTTTGCTTTGTTGACACACAGAGGGACCTGCGCTTCCCTCATGAGAGCCGTGCAGAGCATATTGGACGTGTCTTAGGAGAGGTCGCCCCTAGTATGCTCCTCACTAGTTCATCAGAATCAATAGCTTTTGGTCTTGGTGAGTTCTTGCAATACATGTATATGTATAAGTCAAATTTATGGTGATTAGACAAAACGAAAAAATACCCTAGACATGTATATTATTATCAGTATTAATATACACCATATTTTTGCACATTTGTAATAAATGACACATTTCCTGATGCTTCTTTGACTTACATGTTTATGGCTTACAAGCTTCAAAATCAAGTATAATTGGCCTTTAATTTTTTTCTTTCTTTTTAGATATAATCTTTAAAGGCACATTGCGATTTCTCTTCTTTTTTTTTTTTCTTCTTCCTTTTATTTATATATATTTTTGTTTTAATTTCTCAAATTCTTTAGGTGCCATGTCTAACATGCCTGCTGTAAGAGCATTCTCAATGTATGCAGCTGTTGCCGTGGCAATGGACTTTCTTCTTCAAATCACCTGCTTTGTGGCTGTAATGACATTGGATTCATCTCGTCAAGAGGTACTTATGAATTGAATTCTCCAAGAGGGATATTATATGGCTTTTGTTTTCTTTAGGGGCTGTGCATACTCGTTGATATATTAACTACAAACTCCATATATTTATATTGTACATTAACTAGAAGATCTTGATATTTGAATTGTATATTAAAGGGGAAGTTCATCCTGGAATTTCTTTGGTTGTTGAAAATAACAGAAAAATATGAGTGAAGGCTTGAAGAAAATCCATCAAAATGAACAGTGTTATGAATGTTCATAGATTTGATTTGATTCTTTTTTCTTTTTAATTGCTTGCATGCTTCTCTCTCATTTGTAGTGTAATATATTTTTCTGCCTATTTAAAACCAATGAAATTTAAGGGTGAACATCCTTTGTTAATTTCCAGACCAACGATGATTTTTTTTTTCTTTTTGTAATGCTGAACACATTTGGATTTTTCTCTGTTTTGTAAACGTTTATCTTTCCTTGTGTGCGTGGGAATATGACTTCAACATTGGTGATGCCATATAAATGCCCATAATGATATTTTATAATGTATTATTTTATAACTTGCAGTCCAATCGGTATGAGATCTTCTGCTGTGCAACAGACAAGGAAGCAGGGAAACAGCCCAAGGAACCAGGTATCCTCTACAGGGTGGTCAAGAACTACTACACACCATTCCTCTTCATGAAAGTCATAAGAATCATAGTCGTAAGTTCAATTCCTGCCTTTACAGCTCTTTACATCACAATGCATAAGAAATGGGTAAGAAATCTAGTACAATTAGCAGATTGCAGTGCCAACTTTGTGCGATAATTCTTTTTTTACACTAGTTAATACTCTTCTTTTCAACAGTGTGCCACAATTTATACACAAATCCTTTCTTACCGAAGATATATTTTTTAGATTGAAAATAGTAATATGTTTGAAACTGATTCACTTAACAAATACAAACAACAATGCATTTCTATGAGCATCAACAACATGATCGCATGCAGCAATTGTACCAGAATTCTGTTCCGTCATGCATTGGGATTCAAGAAGCGTAAATGCATATATTTAGTTTTATTCTCATATTATCGCAATATGTGCGCTTTAATTCGGTTCAGTTGCGGCAGTCACCTTTGCGGGCTAGTTGTGGGAGATGTGTCGACAACTTTCTCAATGAATCCACCCTTTGGTACTAGCTACATGTAGCTCTGAATCTGAGTGATCACTGTATTCTAACACTTTATATTTGATCTGGTTTCTCACTGCTAGTTCTTCTCACTGTTTTTTCTTCACAGTGCTTTGCTGAAGCTACTTAGTAGTTAAATGTATTTTTTAAATGTGTCAACTCTGACTTTGAATAAGGTGTTGATGCAGTCTGTCTTTCAAATAGATGTGGTTTGTTGCAATGTTCATACCATGTGCGGATCCAGCTTTCACAATGACAAAAGAATATGCATGATCAACTATCTCTTGAATGAGCTAAGGCTGGATCCATGACTGCATACATTGTACATGTACCATCAGCAGTCAGAATTCATTTTCATGACCTCTTGTATTTCCTCTTTCAGATCCTTGTGTTTACCTTTGTTCTGTTAACTGCCTGTACACTGATACCATCCTTGCCAGTTGGACTTGACCAAAAACTCTCTATGCCAGAGGTAAGGCAATACTGTAAAAAGGGTTGCTTCTAAAAGTCCTTCATAATTTAAAGTGCGGGGGGGGGGGGTTGGTCTGTCAAACATTACTGAAAGTAACCACACAAAAAAAGTTTCCCAATATGTTACTTTGTTGGATTAAAAGAATGTATTCAGCCTACAATTAAAAGATGGATACATAAGGGTGTAAGTTTCCTAAAATCAACTAACTTTCAGAAATAATATACAGATTTGCTGACATTAAGTTAAAAATTTAGTAGGACATCAGTACCCCTGCCTATAGTAATATAGACTGTTGGTATTTAAGAACTAATGCATTATGGGAACTTATTTTAGGAGGCAAATTTCTAGCATTTGTATAAAAGTAGTTTTCATTTGTTCTGAAATTACTGAACTGAATGAAAAGCCAAACAAACTGAAAAGAAATAAGTTGGAATTTCTTTTTGAAAATTGAAGAGAGACAACTGTGGTTGATGTAGATTTGCATGGTACATATTCATGTATTTTGTCGAAACCTGTATGTTAGATAAGGTAACCTTTTATCTCTGTTATGTCATGCAGGACTCCTATATGATCAACTATTTTGAAGCCGAAGGATCCCTTCTGAATGTTGGTCCACCAGTCTATTTTGTGGTGAAGGACGGTTACAACTACACATCTCTAGAAGGACAGAACAAGATATGTGGAGGCTCTGGGTGCAATGAAAACTCTCTTACATCACAAATATACTTTGCAGCTGAGCTTTCAGAATAGTAAGTACCAGTAATGTAAAAAAAAAAAAAAAATAAATAAATTTTGCATGCATGATACTGCCGCCAGATTGAGAGAGGATTCACAAAAATGAAATGCCTGCGAAAGGAATTCAAAGTTACATGTCACATTCTGTCCGATTTTACAGTATCATATGTTTTCATGCGATATCTATTTTCTTACACTGATATTTTCCTTGTCAACTTTTTACCATTTGAGAAACAGCAATCATAAAATCTTTAATGTTATCAAGCAGTTCTTAACTCTCATAATAAGTAGATTTTTTTTTTTAATCCATACGCCTTCAAAAATAATTTGAAAAAGAAAAAAAAACAGAGAAAGCATAGAATCGCCCTGAAGTATTTTAGAAGCACAGGTAGATGGTTTTAATCATAATTTAAATTTTATCTCCATTATCACAACTTTCTTCTTCTTCTTATTCCATCATCAGTACAAAAGTAGCGCATCCATCATCATCATGGATGGATGATTTCTTTGATTGGGTTAAACCCAGTGGTGATCTGACATGCTGTAGGGTCAACCACACAGGAGCCTTCTGTCCATCAACTGGTATGTCCATCTTCATTATATGTAAAGTTTGACCTCACTTATACAGCCATCATTTAATTGGCTTCCTCTGTCAACCGGCAATGGACTATGGCCAGATTCCCTCTTTTATTCTGATTAAATTCACATGAAAACCTCACCTTTCTCCTATTATTCATATTTTCATCTCCTTACACTAAGAAAGAGATGAGCTCATTTACAATCATCCATCCCACAAATCCCTCCCTTAAAGTCTCTTAAATCCTCCATGAATAAATTTTGATAGAAATGCCATATGGTGTCCCAGTACAAAGGCTAAGCATTACTCTCTCTACCGGCCATATCACTTAATCGGATGGGCGCTGGTTCCAACGTGGCCGGATAAGCGAGGTCAAATTGTACACCAAAACCAGAGATTAAAGCTGTTCCTTTTTGGAAAAAACACTGCAGGTTTTATGTAAAATGCTGTATTTCCCCCAATATTTTTTACTACAATAAATGCAAAAAGGTGAAAATAACCTTCTTTTGTTAAAAAATAACCAGTACTGTTGTTTGCCCCTCAAAATACTGCTGCTGTTTAAAAGGGAGCATCTCTTTCCTACAATACAATCATATAAACAATGGAGGTTTGAAGTGAGACTATTTGAGCACCCTTGCATCTGTTTCATCTTGGTCATAAACTTCTCATAATGTTCATGTGTGGGTTTTTTTTCCAGCATGCTCCATTCTGGTCTCATCGCCTTGATAATACACAGGCATGATTTATATTGGAATTTTGATTCATTTCAGTCGTAAAGAACATGAAATTAATTGTCATGGAATCATTAGTATAATATCTGTATTCTATCTTTTGATAGATACCAAGGATAATTGTTCATCCTGTCGTCCGATGTCAGAGAAAGATCAGAGACCAACTCCAGAAGAGTTTGAAGAATTCCTGCCTTTCTTCTTGGAAGACATCCCTGGAATCACGTGTAGTAAAGGGTGAGAGGAAGATAGAAATTAATGGAAATCCAGACCCCCTATTTCATTTATAATTGATATTGTCTTCTTCAAACATTATAGAGATCTTCCACCCTCGGGTCCTGTAAAGCACAACATCGATATCGTCAGTAGGGTGATAAAACCTTGTATCTCAAAAGTGCCAAGTGTTTAGGAGAGCACTATACCCTATAGGATCGCCTTTCTTTGATACGCTGTGGGGCTTCAATTTGGGGGTAAGAGTGCTTGGATTTGGACAGGACATTACTTGACTGATTTGAGACACAAGGTTTTATCAACCCACCGACGATATGAAGTAGATATGCAGATAAAATGCAATGACTGTTCATGTCTTTACGACAATTTTAAGTACTTGCAAGTAGACCATCATTTTGAGAAACTTTTATACCAGGGTGAATTATTATTACTTCTTTCATTTTTGTAGTTATTATTTGTTTAGCCATTTAATAAAGAACTTGTTCTTTTATGATATCTTTCTCTATTATCAGAGGCAAAGCTGCATATGCTTCAGCTGTGAATTTTACAGATGAAACGAAAAAGAAGATCCAGAGTAAGTGACAAAATCCTTTGATCATCTTCTTTGTTTTTCTCTCTTTGTCTCCCCCCCCCCTCCAATTTTGAAATATCTAACAAGATGTAAAGATGCGTTTATTACATCTACAAGTCTATAGTAGTAGCAGTTAGTAGTAGACGTTTCCCTCGCCCACATATCATTCCAGGGGCTGTTCTGGCCCATATGACGCGTAAAGTTGAAGCTGAAATATTTGAGAGGGTTTTATTTTTGAAAATTTTGAAATTCAGTCCTTCACTAAGAATAATGAGAATAAGCCCTTGCAAATTTCCCTGCCTCGTCCAAAAATTGCAAAAATGTTGGCTTCAGCAGTATTCTATATTGTCAATATATAAATTTCGCAACATATACATGTATTTTAAATTATGCTTCCTTTTAAAGTGAACACACATACATGTAGGTAATAGTGTAAAGATTATATTGAGATAAAAATTATGATACATATATGAAACCAAGGTATTTTATGCATTTTTGTCAACTGTTTAGGTACATACTTCATGACATACCACACCACCATGAGGAACTCTTCAACTTTTATATCAGCTCTGAAAATGGCGAGAGAGGTATCATCAAATATCACAACTATGCTCAATATTACAGACAACCCAGAGTTTGATGTTTTCCCATACAGGTATTGTATTCAAAGATAACTTTTTCTTATCCAAACTAACTATACTTGATTTATAAATTACATTCAGATATTATTTTCAGAGAAGTTGGCATGCAGGTATTTTTGTTCCCTTGACAATCCGTTCATGCAATTTTCAGTAAGTTTGTGTCATCGTAGAAATGGAGATCTGTTAAGGAACATGCCAATGGTTGTTGAGAAGAAATATTAATTTCTAATACAAGTTTCAAACTCTATTATAGCGTATTTCATTTATATATGTACATTGTACATGCATTATTTGACTGTCAAGCATTTATAATTTCTAATAAATATATTCTATTACCATTTTATTTTTTATACATTTACCTGGTGCACATCTTTCATATTTTTTTTTTTTTAATGGTAGTAAATTCATATTCATCCATTTATTAATTGAAATTTCAGTAGCTTCTACAGGTATGTGTAAAATATGCAAAGATAAATTGTTTAAAATACAAAACATCCTATTTCAGCATCTTCTACATAATACCATGAGCAGTACTTGACTATTGTTCACGAGACTCAGGTCTCTCGGCATCGTGATGTTCAACCTACTTGACTTTGATTTCTTCAGTACATTGACAATGGCCATGATCAGGGGATTACTTGTATAAACAGTGAAGAGAAGGGGACCGAGACATTACCCTTGCAGCACCCCACCATTCTTTGGTCTACACATGTAAAGATATTTCATAATCATCCATTCATTTGTTCGTGTTTCAGCATCTTCTATGTGTACTACGAGCAGTACTTGACTATTGTGCACGAGACCCAGGTCTCCCTGGGCATCGTGCTGGGGGCCGTGTTCATCGTGACTTTCATCCTACTTGCCTTTGATTTCTTTGGTGCATTGATCAGTACTCTGACTATTGCCATGATCACAGTGGACATGATGGGCATGATGTATCTATGGGGTATCGATCTCAATGCTATCTCCTTGGTCAACCTTATTATGGTGAGTTACTGTACAATGTATAAGTGTATATTTCAGTGATGGTATTATCTGTAAATTCCGCGAGTCTGTCTTTGCAAAAATTTTAACTTCTATAATAAGGTTATTTATAGGAATGAAACATCACAAAAAATTTGGGTTTATCCACTCATAAATTTCCTCACCCAATCAAATATCACCAAAAAATATCTGTATTCGAAAATGTATTGGCTTCTACTGTATTTTCTCTATATCACAGTTCACTCCCATTCTATATATATTTATATTAACTGTTATTCCGACTTTGTTAAACATATCCTTAACTCCCAAATTTGTAATGATTCATGAAGTATTTTATGCATTTGATTTCAGTCTGTTGGCATCTCTGTTGAGTTCTGTTCACATATCGTCAAGGCTTTCACTCTCAGTACTAAGATGACCCGGTTAGAGCGAGCAGAAGATGCCCTGGCTCATGTAGGAAGTTCGGTAAGTACCCAATCATGCATGTCAGTTCAATAATAGTTTTGGCTTTTTTAGATGCCAGATAGCAATTTGAACCCATCAACATATAGCATTTTGATATTCATTATTTCAATCCAATTTTCATTTTCTGATTACATAAGCTGGGATAATTTAAGCATATTCATTGTTTTTTAAAGAAAAATATTAAAGGACATACAAAAGGAAATTAAAGGACATTGATTTGTTACTAACTGGTAAAGAACTTTTTTTTTTTTTTAAAGAGAGAATTTTATTGCTTGTAATTATTTCTTTGTATCTTGTTGTGTATTTCTACCAGGTGCTGAGTGGTATCACACTGACTAAAGCTTTTGGCATCATCATCCTTGCCTTCTCCCATTCTCAACTCTTCAAGGTGTATTACTTCAGGATGTATCTTGGTATGGTCGTGTTTGGAGCCAGCCATGGGCTCATCTTTCTACCAGTATTACTCAGTTATATAGGTATGTCTTCATTGGCTTTTGGACCTATATGTCATAGGAAATAAGTGAATATTTGACCCTCTCCACCACAGGAAAAGTTGTGACATTTGACCCTTTACTCCACATGAAAATTGTTGTATATGACCCTTTACAACACAAAGAAAAACTGTTTTATTTGACCCTTTACATCACATTAAACATCGATGTATATGATGCTTTGCACAAGAGTAAAATTGTTGTATATGACCCTTTACACCGTAGGAAAATTTTTGTATATGACCCTTTACAACACAGGAAAATTATGCCCTATAAAGTGATGTACTGTTTATGACTGTGATTAGGCATACACACAAATAGCTCTTTATAAGTAGACATTGTAAACATATGTCGTTAAAATCACCTCAATTCGACAGATATCTTTTAGTATGATTCTAATTCTATATTCTTTGTCAAGGACTTGTCTCATATTTCTGTTTTTGAAAACAATGATATACATTTGTATATTCCAATTCATTAGTTAATTCATACATATATACATGGAAAATGCAAAGAGCACTTATCTTTGCTTATCGAATCATTTTAATGCATATATCAAATGTTGGATCATAAATAAATCCAATGACCGCGGTCAATAATATACTGTGATCACTTTGGTCAAAACCAGTAAGAAACTGGTATTATTATTATGACAGTGGAAAGTTGTTATAACAAGATACTAGTAACCACAGGAGCTACATGTACCTTGGTATATCAGGAATCTTGTTATATCAGGGTAAAAAAACAAAAGAATACAAAGATCTACATGTGGGATTAGCAAAATTACTTTGTTATATCAGATCTCGTTATAATGAGTCTCGTTGTAATGAGTTTCCAATGTAGTCTTATCTGCAAATCCTTGATGAACCGTTCATTGTTCATACTCTTTATTTGTTTTTGTTTTTGATGTTATTAGGACCGGGTGTGAACAAGGCACGTGTCTTGGAGGAGCAGGAGCAGAACACGGGACGTAAGCGGAGTGGTACAGACAATGCACACCTCATCCCAGCCAGGGATTCCCAAGGATACTTCTATGCTTGATGACGGTATCATCATAGGAAGCCGCCTCTTTTTCTTCTACATGACTTGCAAGTTTGGGGAAGAGTAATCTGGTTATTGTAAATGATTGATTATTTAATTACAGTTCAATCCTGTGAAAGTGAGACTTGAAAAACCTATGTACCCATATTCTGAACCAAAGACCGAGTTTGCATGAGTTGCAAGTTTGTGCAAAGCTATTGTGCACTCCTTTTGTCTGATCAGTCAACATATGACAAATAGTTCGCACAAAAGCTCAATCTTGCGGCTCATACAAACTCGGTCTTCACTCCTAATACGGGCCATAGAATTTCAAATTTATTTCAAGATCATATTGTATCTATGCTCAGAATAACAGGATTGGACTGTATATCTTTATAAAGCATTACTATGTAATACAGTAATAGATAATTATAATGCATGTTCTCCAAGTTAGAATTCATGGTATGAAATTTTACCCAAAATATGATGACAGTTTATTTGTAGTGTTTGTACCTTATCCAGATTGAAGCAAATTTGTGTACTACTGCAAAGAGCAAAAACTCAAATTTGAGAAAGCTTCATGCCACAAATTGAGTTCTTTACAGCATTAGATTAAAAACAAAAGTTTGCCATTTTTAAATGTGATGATCATATCGCCTTTGATACCTACATGTACATGAATTGCTCTTTGTTGTATAGGATAGAGTTCTTGTATTGCATTGTGGAAATTTCAACCATGGTCGTTGTCAGGGACTTTTAATGTGTTTTAAGGAAGATTTTGTAACTATAGTTCATGTAAAGACAGTTTGTGCTGGACCATTAAATAGATGCAGGAAATGTTTTACTTAACTATGTGTGAGATATAGCGACGAGGGGAGGAGGGAGTTCATGTTGTCCTGTTCCTGAGTTGAACCATAATTTGTTGATGTAACAAAGGAGAGTTTTATATATGCACCATAAATTTTGAAAATAAGATATACAAGCGTTTCTTTAGTGCTTTATATGTAGCTCCTTTGTAGATATTCTGTGTTTCATGTGTTTGGTTTATTCTTCTATTTTCACTTGGCGATATGAGATTGAAACATGGAGATGACTATACTAGTAGTTGAAGTGATCATTGTATTACATGTATCAGCAGTGCGCTTAACTATATTAGAAACCATCTAATCTTTCATTCTGTATATAATTCGGACTGAACCTACCACTATACTCTAGGAGATTCAGTATTCTAATGACTTTACTTTTATTTCAATTGACCTTTATAATTATAGTGAAATACAAACATTTTCATACTTTTTCTTTTTGTATTTCAAAGCAAATCTCAATTTTGTTTTCCTAATATTTTTTATAGCAAAACGCAGCATTACGGGCATTCTATTTTGATTATTTCAAATATTTCATTTTCTATCTAATGGTATTATATTGCACTTTCAATATGAACACTTTTGGTAAATAGATACTAAAATATTGCTGAAAAAAATAGTATTAATATTAGCTGAAGAATTATGTTCTGCAAAAAAAAAGACTTTTCAAATTGAATTGTCTACATTTAATTTATTCTTTTATAATATGTTCAGTGTTTACTTCATACTTGACTTTTCCACCTTCATGACTATAGTTAACCTTTGAAATTGTGACTAAGAAATACAATATTGACTACCAATAAATGTATTACTTTGTGGTATTATATACTGGATGTGTACTCTTTCTTCCATTAACTATAATAGGAGGGGTTACATGTAGTATTCCAGAATATAATCCTGCAATTTGGTCTGCCAGTGGCAGAACTTTTGGTAAACCACCCAAGACAAATACTTGGTTTTGATTCAAGCAATGATCAAACTCTCTTTTATGCAATATGAGAGTATTACGATCACATGTTCCCTCCCTGAATAACAATCAATATTGAATGATATTATTGTCAGGGTCATTCTTGACTGTGGAACAACTGTTCTATCGTAGGAAGTATATTACAGTATGTGTACATTTAAATGTAGAAAGATTATTACGACTAGTTTTAAATCCTTTTTAATAATCATGTGCACAATATGTGTGAATATTGCTGTGAAGATTGTACGAAGACTTTAAAAGCCATTTTATAACAAAGTTTAAGGTGTCAACAATTTTGTGGGTTTTTTTTTTTTTAGATTCAAGTAAATGCCACATAATGTAAAGTTGCTGAAAGAACCATTGTCCTTTGCTGTCTGACAATCCTCCAAATGGAAAATGGGACTATACGTACATTCCTAGTACATTTATGTAAATGTGATTTGTTGTTCAGCTGAGGGCCAGATTAGGACATGGCGTTTCTTGTACCAACAAACTACGTTCAAATATTTGTATTTTATTTATTCACAGACAAAAGAAATGAACTGACTAAGCCACATTATTCCTGCAGAACAAAGTCTGAGAAAGTGTATATGATGTGTGATTTTGGAGAAAAAGAAGTGATATTACATTTTATTTGTAAACAAGATTATTCTGGGAGAAATGAACTCTATTTTTTCCCAGTTTACTTTTATGATGCAGTGCTCTTGGTGTACTTTGTCAAGATGTTTATTCAATTTACATGTTTGTGATGTCCAGCTCATGTCCATTGTAGCCTCAATTCTGCATGTCAAAATATATTTAACATGGCAACCAATTGACTTTCACTGCATTTTTTAATAATGTTGATTACTTGTAAATTCTCCTTCATTCTTCAAGTTCATGCGGATGCACAATACAAATTTAATAGGAATGACTGAGAAAAGCTTAATGGTAGGAATATCAAATGCAAATATAATATGTAATTCCACATGTGAGTCTAATATTCCTGCCTGTGTGACTCTTCATATTTGTTGTGATCAGGTGCAGTATTCTGAAAACCATGTTCAGTAAAAAAAAAAAAAAAGGGAAAAAAATATATAATATGTGATGCATCACATCGAAATCAGACATAAGTCGCCGAGCAAATTGAGCATAGAGTCGAGGAAATCGGCAAAATAATAAAAATTGTCTTATTTGGGGGAAAATATTGTTTAGATTTTCTGAATTTTCATTGTTTCTTGTACATGTATGCTCTGTTAAAAAAATGAGTAAGAACAATTAAGGGAAAGCGTTTAAAAATGGATAGTTTTGTTGGAATCTTTGACTCTTTTTTTTTTGCGACTTGTGTCTGATTTCGATATGATGAGTCATATATATGCTGTTATAATTTATGTAAAATCATGTTGAATTATTGTATTGGGAATGCACAGATTCGTATACCCCAAAAAAATTCTCAATATATCTTCTTCTTTTTTTTTTTTCTTTTTTTTAATAATATTTCTTCATTATTCTGACTGTAATAGCAGTAAAAGGTGTAAGATTTTAACCCAATATGGTTTTCAGGATACTGCCCCAGGTCTATAAGTGTACTTATAAAAAGGCATTTTTTTTTTCATTGAGAGTCGGTGTATTATGACCTATTTCATACTTTAAATGCATATTTAAACAAGGATTTGTTGTTGTGATTTTAGCCATGTTGTTTTTAAGTGTCATTAAAATGTAATAATGACAAGCCGGAATAGATGATCAGTACAAAATTTCGAAATATGTTTATAAATAATTGGAGGTTTATTATTGTTGTAAAGATGTTATGTGTACAGATTATTGGGTGGGATGATTTTTGTTTTTGTATATCATGTATTTGATTTCAAGAAATAAAATATTGTAATTATTAAACATTGTTTTATTTGTTTGCTGTATTGTGTGTGTCTCTGATTATCCTCATTCATTTAGTGTTAGAGAGTGGAAGAAGCAGAGAAGAACAAATTAAAGAAATTGGTTATATTTAAAATAAAATTTTAAAAAAGAGCTAATTTTTTTACTTGAAAAACTATAAATAATAGTGTACATCTGAGTGATGGTTTGAAAATATCAATCTGAAAGTCTTTTAATGTAATATTTATGGGGAGTGAAAATCTGAGTCAATCTTTGAAATCGACATCTTTTGTTTATTTTCGGTTCTTCTTACGGCCATCCCTATTTACTTGTCAGATTTTTACAAAATAACCCTATTTCTCGAAAAATGAATAAACATGAAAACACCAAATTTCAAATCAATTTTTAATTCAATTCAGTTCAACTTTATTTTTCATAATGGAAAATAAAATGGAACATAAAGCATTGTACCCGGTATTATATATGGGAATTATTTTTAATACCGGTAGTGCAAATCCTAGTCGATGTTTGAAAACAACATGCAAGGATCGGTTTTTGTGTTCTCTTGCGGTGAGAGTAAATACTCATAACATGTGTATCCTATCTCAAGCACTTTATTCAAAATCTGTGTTGCTTTCAGAGTTTTGGAGCAGAAAAATGTAGAGCTATCAATCATAATCTATCATCTTGACTTTCAGTTGGTCATTTATGTTCATAATGACAATGTTATGTTGCAGGAGTACAACTGCATCTCCACATTTTCACCTGGTTCAATGTCTGATTCTTACTCTCTATCCTGCATATCCATTTCTATTTTTCTCCACGTTGCATTTCCTCCTCCCAACTCAACCTTTATAGGAATGGACCTTTATAATACCAATATAATTCCATATATCCACCATCATTCATGCCTCTACTCTTAAAAAAAAAAAAAAAAAACGTGAAATTTTATTTTGCAGCTGGTTTACACCCCTTCAATTATATAAAACATTTACATAGAGTTTAGGGGAAGATTACAATATAATACATTTCAAATAATCCCCATATTGAATATGTATGGTGCATGTATGCATTTCAAAAATATATAGGGATCATCAGGGAAAAACAAAGACGTTTGTAAAACACAAATTCAGGGCCTTTGCCCTACTCTATGGGCAAGTCCAAGCTATTTTGCGCGGTAACAAACGGGACATTCAGAGCCAAAAAAGGGGCTTGTTTGAAAAATCTTAAATTAAATCTCAATCCTTAGGTATATTCTTGAAGGTACTAAGAGTCTCCAACAAAAACATACAACATAGTTGAAATAACTAAATTCATTATTAATTTATTATCATTTATTCGTCGGTAACAAACGGGTCCAGAAAAAATGGTGTTTCCAAAATTTGACTTTGTTCACATATAACTCTGAATCTAAAAAGTAGATCTAAACTTGCATAGTCTTATCCTCTTAAACATGTAATAAACATTGTAAGGACATATTTTAACGTTAATACAACGTCGAGTTTTCTGGCAAGGTCAAGTTTTTAAAAATTTGTGAGGTAACACACGGGACAGGTAACACACGGGACAATTATTCCCTGAAATATTTTTCATTAAACAATTTGTGTAGCCAATTAGGCATAGCAACATCTTTTGTTAAAAAATCTCTCTGATAAAACGAAGAAACATAATGCAAAACACAAATGTAAAAAAACACTTAATTTGTTTGTTTCATTTCTAAAGGTGTGAGGGAGAGTAATAACAAAAAAATGCATGATTTTACATCAGCTCAGTAACTTTTGTGAGACTATTTCTGAGACCTGAATATTTAAAGTTTAAAACAATGGAAAGCTATGTGCTAGGTTCGTGATATTTTCACCAGATTTAGCCAAGAAAAGATAGAAACAGAAAATACATTCTTTTTGGTTGTACTCCTATGATAAACCTCTTTTTTAAATGGTTGAAAAAAGTAATTTCAATACATTTTTTATTACTTTTTCATGAATATTAATGAGCCTTGTGACGTCATATGACCTTGAAATGACTTTTTGACCTCATTTGCATTAAGTTCATTTCACACCCTTTATGGTGATATATATGACACATTATGTATACCTTTACAAACCCACTGACACACTTGACACAAAAATGGTCAAAAAGTCGAAAAATCACCACCTTGGGAACAAATAGCGTGGACCTTCCCCTATACAGATCGAGGAGGGGCTTTAATTTCTCTTTTCATAGTTCTCAAGCTTCTTCATTTGTCATCTCTCGATCATGTGCTCATACTTTATTAGATTCTTAATTTTTGAAATAAAAATCCCTTGATTCATTTTTCCCCTGTTATTTTTCATCCCCTCCATCCTACAATGCAGTCACTGTATTATCCATCTTTATTCCGCCTTCTGCTTTGTTTTTCCCTTTCTGTTTAAAATTTTCTTTCTTCTTCTTCCTCCTCTTCCCTTTCTCTTCCAATCTCCTTTTACTTCACCTTCTTCTTCTTTTTCTTCTTCTTCAATCTCTTATTTTTTATACTACCAAATTCACAATAATTGTAATAAACAGCATCTTAAATAGCTTTAAATGTTTGCATGTTACACAAACTTGGTAGGATTGGTAGTTTATGTATGAAATGGTATATAGAATACTAGGCCTACTCCATTTAATTATTCAATATTGATCTAATTTGTTCAACATGAATACTAAATAAGGCAAAAGGAAAGCAAAAACTGTCATATTCCTAAAGTTACAACTATAGATTAAGGAAAATATTTTCAGCTCCCTATTTCTCAATGAATGTATCACTTTCCGTGAGGACATAAAAATACTATCCAGGCCCATATATAGGCCTAACTATACATCATCGTTCAGAAAGACTCTTCAATAGTACCTGATGAATGAATAAATGAATGAATGGTATATAAAACCGCTATGTTTATGATACATATTTTCAATAATTTTATAATTGCAACATACAGTTTGTTTGTAATTAGCAAGGGCATATAAGGCCTTTTCAAATATATATATATATTTTTTTATTTATTTATTTATTTATTTTTATTTTTATTTTATTTTTATTTTTTTTTATTTATTATTTTATTTATTTATTTATTTTATTTATTATTATTATTTTTTTTTTTTTTGGGGTTCTCCTTAGATATTTCATGTGTGTACTTCATCATACAACTTGTTTTTTCTCGCGGTATTGCACCTCTTTTTTTTTCTTTTCTTTTTTTTGTAGCCCAACTCATAAGCTTTCCAAAAATGTATCTATAGAACTTGGGGTACAGCCTACAGGTACCTAATAAGAAAACTATGCTTGATTATATACTGTGTTGTCGTTTTCGCATGGAAATAGGGCGCGTATCCAGGATTTCGCACCCCGGGGGGCCCGACGTGAGTTTGGCGCCCCTGTGTACTTTTCAAAATATGGAGCGAGCGCGAAGCGCTATCGAAAATTTTGCTCTATGTAATAGAGACCTGAAGTTTGAAGTTGAGGATCAATTTGGCCTACATAATTTAAAGACCGTATGTTGCCCAGTAATTTACATGATTATGAAAGAGAGATGAATATTTATCTATCTAGCTGCTTATCTATCCTTCTGCTTCCCTCCCCCGGCCCAAGTTTAAGATAAATTTGCGCCCCTAAGTTTAAGCTCAATTTGGCGCCAACTAATCATTTGGCGCCCCCTAAATGTTAGTTTGAATTGGCGCCATACATTTACGATTTAGGTGATTTGATGCCCCTGGGAAAATGCAAAAATAAATGTAACGTGTATTCAAATAAATCTAAATGTCTTAATGATTAGTATCTTATAATGCAAATTATGGTCAGAGGAAAAACACAGGCGAGAGCGGAATTTTGATGTCTTTGAATGATGAGAAAACATGGCATTGCATGCGTTCCTCAGGAACAAAATGTAATAACTCATAGGGAAAAGAAATGATGCGAGCGCGTAGCGCGAGTCAAAATTTTGCTATGTATATACAGACCAGGAGGAATTAAAAATTTTAGAGACCATATTTCAAATACCAAGTTGTTGCCCCTTAGTTTCAGGTAAATTCGGCACACCTCCCTAAGTTCTAAATAAAGTTGGAGCCCCTAAGTTTAAGATAAATTTGGCATCCCCTAAGATTTAGGTCAATTTGAAATGCAAAAATGGTTAGAATCCCATAATGTCAATTTTGGTAAGTGGAAAAACACAGGCGAGCGCGAGCGCGAAGCATGAACGGAAGTTTTGATGTATTCAAATTAGAAAACAGGACATTTCATGCGTTCCTCAGGAACACAATGTAATAATTCATTGGGGGAAAAATGATGCGAGCGCGAAGCGCGAGCGAAAATTTTGCTATGTATATACAGACCCGGATGCATGAATTTTGAAATTTTGCTCTATCTATATAGAAACCATATCTTAAAAACCTATTTGTTACCCCCTTAGTTTCAGGTAAATTCGGCGCCCCTTAGTTTCAGATCATTTGGGCGCCCTATAAGTGTAAGCTCAATTTGGCGCCCCTAATTTTAAAATCTATTTGACATCCCCTTAACTTCAATTCAGTGCCCCCATAAGTTTCAGGTCATCTTGGCGCCCGTACGTGTAACCTCAATTTGACGCCGCTAATATGTTGAACATAAATTTGAAATGCAAAAAAAAATAATAATATATATAAAAAAAAAATAAATAAAATAAAAAATGTAACGTGAAAACAAGTAAATTTAAATGTTTTGAATCCCATAATGTAAATTCTGGTAAAAGAGGAAAACATAGGCGTGTGCGAATAGGGAACGGAAATTTTGATGCATTCGAATGATTAGAAAACAGGTCATTGTACGCGTTCCTCGACACAATGTAATAAATCAATGGGAAAAGATGATGCGAGCGCGAAGCGCGAGCGAAGATTTTGCTATGTACATACAAACCAGGAGGCATGGAATTTTAAAATTTTGCTATTTCTAGATAGAGACCATTTTAAAGACCCCTTCTGGTTTTTTTTGTGTGTGTGTTTTGGGGCCCCTTAGTTTCAGGTAAATAGGATACAGTTGGAGCTACTAAGTTTAAGATAAATTTGGCACCCCTAAGTCTCAGGTCAATTCGGTGCCCCTATATTTGAGCTCAATCTGGCGTCCTTTAATCTAAGATCGATTTGGCACCCCCTTAACTTCAGGTTAAATCAGCGCCCTTAAGTCTCAGGTCAATTCAGCGCCCCTTAAGTTTCAGATCATTTGTGCGCCCCTACATTTGATCTAAATTTGGTGCCCTGGCTTCATTTTAGCGCCCCTCTAGGTTTAAGTTCGATTTGGCACCCATTAAATTTTAGGTCGATTTTGCGCCCCCAAGTTTAAGGTAGATTTTGCGCCCCTCCTAAATCTAAGGTCGATTTAGCGCACTTAAGTGTAAGGTCGATTTGGCACCCCCATCTAAGTTTCGGGTCAATTTGGCTCCCCCACGTTAAGCTCATTTTGGCGCCCCCTAAATTTAAGGTCGATTTAGAGCCGCTAAGTTTAAGGTCGATTTGGCGTCCCACCTATGTTGAAGGTCAATGTGGCGCCCCTATGTTTAAGCTCAATTTGGCGCCCTATAGTTTAAGGTCCATTCGGCACCCCTAAGTTTATTGGCGTTGCTTAGTTTACTGTCGATTTGGCGCCCCCTAATTTTTTTAAGGCCCCCCTTCCCCTCCCCCTGTTTCAATTTGGCGCCCTTACTTAGTTTAAGGTCGATTCGGCGCCCCTAAGTTTAATATCAATTAGGCGCCCCCTCAGCTTCAGGTCAATTTGGCGCCCCCCATCTAAGTTTCGGGTCATATTGACGCCCTTACGTTTAAGCTCAATTTGGCTCCCCCGTAGTTTAATGTCCATTTGGCGCCCCCCCTAAATTTAAGGTCAATTTGGCGCCCCCCTAAATTAAGGTCAATTTGGCGCCCCTTAGTTTACTGTCGATTTGGCTCCCTAAATTGAAGGTCGATTTGGCGCCCCTAAGTTTAAGGTCAATTTGGCGCCCCTTAGTTTACTGTCGATTTGGCCCCTAAATTTAAGGTCGATTTGCGCCCCTAAGTTCAAGTCAATTTGGCCCCCTTAGTTTACTGTCGATTTGGCCCCCCATTTTTTTTAAGGCGCCCCCTTCCCCTCTCCTTTTTTTTTCCCTTCCTCTCTCTCTCTCTCTCTCTCTCTCTCTCTCTCTCTTTTTTTTCTTCCTTCCTCTTTTCCCCCTTTTTCCTTCCTCTTTTTCCCCTTTTTCTTCTTTCTTTTTTCTTCTCCTTTTCTCCCTTTTTCTTCCTCTTTTCGGCGCCCCCTGCGCGCACCCCGGGGGCCCGGGCCCGTAAAGCCCCCCCCCCCCCCAGAATACGCGCATGCACCTGCCACCTTTTTTCCTTTATTTTCTTCAAATTTTTGAGGGTACCAGACTCGACTAGCTTGGCTTTCATGATATTTTCTGGTTCCTGTAGTCTACTCTTCTTACCTGATTTTGATTGTTTTGTTTTTTTTGATAATTAAGTTCAAGTTCATATATAAGTCGTATAAAATCTCTCTAACGTTAGATCACAGAGTTGGGGTATGTAACTCTATGCGTTAGATAGAGAGAGAGAGATATGGCCGTTCAGATATTACTAGTAGTTCGGACTGTTCGATTATGAAAAGGTAATTGCATAGGGATCCAGTTTGCGTTTCTGCTAGTTATGCTATTTAATATTCACTTATGAACGTTATCGCAATTAGAAAATATTATTTCTGGCAATGGAAAATTTTCATACAGTTTATTTTCACTATCGTATTGATTGTACTGCATTTTAGGAGAAACAGATTCATAATTTCTCCTTTAAAGTTGTTCTGAGTAAAATTACCCACCCCCGCAATCAATTATAAATAGACTCGTCCAATCAATTATGACCTCGAGCTCGATGTATGTGACACCAATAAAATCTGCATGTTGATTTCTGCGTAGTAAAGGTAAGAATAATTCGTATTTTTGCGTTCCTCGTGTATTAAACATTCCTACATTGCCACCTTTATTCTTTGATGTTGTGTTAGTTTTGTATGTTGCCATATGAACGAAAAGATGTTCTAGACTAAGCCATGAATGTCGCGAAATTGGAAAGTCAAACGCTCCTCCATCCTCCATATATACACGACGGCTGATGACATAAAATCCAAGCCTGAACCTTTGCGAGGTAAATACGGAGTTTCCCGCTACAGGCGCTATTTTAGCCGCAGCCTGCGACAGTGCGAGCTAATAACGGTAACGTTAGCTATCTCGTCTCCGTTTGCTGTGGCCAATCCATCTTGAATCTTGTGTCTTATATTTATGATAGTGTTTTCTGTGGAAGTGTAGTGTCTTGTGTTTCCCCGCTAACAATTGGACTTTTTCTGAACCTTCTGAGAACGTCTATTTGTGCAACTTGGCCCTGGGTTCGATGTTAATAAAACGTTCCAAATGGACGTTCAGAAAACGTTTTTTAAATAGTGTTAAAAAAAAACCTTTGGAACGTCGGTTCAGAAAATGTTTTACAAATGTCTAAAAGAGTCTAATGACCCTTTCCGTAACGTTTAGAGAACCTTTCACATCTGTCTAGAACGTTTAGAAAACCTTTCAAGAAAGTTTAAATAACGTTCAATAAACGTTGTTCGAACGATTGGGGAACCTCTAACAGTTAACCTCTTACAAACCTATGTAAACAGTATAGAAGTCTAACTCTAATCAATATAAATATTTTATGATTCGCATATTATTATTTGCATCTCAAAACTCTTGGCCAATTGTGGAATGGCACTTAAGAGTGAAGTGTCCCGAACCTAAATCATGCTTGAAGCAGACTTTGGTGGGGATTGTTTGGATTTAATGCTATAGGCCTATGTTGCTCCAGTAAATTTATAGTTTATTGAAAGTATTGTTTGTAATGGTTAGTTAAATTACTTTATTTGTTATGTTAGTACATTCCAATACTGAATTAGTGTTCTTAATATTTATGTGTGTTTCAGAACAATATAATAATCAAAAGAAACACCAAAGCATGATCTTTTTAATACTGTTAAAGTGGAAACAACTTCAATAAAGACGTTTATTTCCATATGTCTAACGTATTATATGCAAATTACCGTCTCATTATAAGGTTTCAATTAAAACGTTTTGTGAACGTTTAGATTAAAATGTTACGCATTTTGTAACGTCCAAAGAAAGTTTAAAAACTCTTTTTTTTTTAAACCATTGTTTTTGGGCAAATTGAAAGTCCAACTTGGACGTAATATGAACGTTTTCTAAACGTTTATTTTAGACGAAGACCTGTGGTACCTAAGTAAAACATTCTGAAAACGTTCGGTGTTTGCTGGGTCTGTTGGTGCCCACAGCCACCTTCATTATGCTGATTAGACCTAGATCTAGGGCATTTTTAATGTTGGTGAAGTCAAAGTCCCTTGACCTTGTTTGTCCGGTCCAGTTTGGTTGACGATGACATCATGATCAGATGTTGCACCTCATTCATTTCTGAATGTTATGCAGCTGTCATTTGTAAGACCCACTGCTTGACCCCCGGGATAGGTGCGTCACTTTACCAAAGAGAGTCATACATTGAGATACCATGACGCACCCTATGTCACAGAAAGTGACACACCATTTCACGAAAGTGACTTACCAATGACACACTCGTAATGAACATTTCTTACGTACCTTTTGGTAATAGTGACTGACCATATTGACTGACCATGAACAATGATCGTAGCGATATATCACCCAAACCATGACGGTCTCATTTGACACACCAAGTGACGCAAATTGGTAAAGTGACTTACTGAGACGCACATACATGTAGGAGTCCGTATTATGACGGACTTTTGACGTCCATGACGGTACTGTGAGTCACTGATTATGGGGACTTTGACGCAACTTTGACGGACTACTCCCAGGGGTCAAGACGTGGGTCTTACAAATGACAGCTGCATTACTATTTGTTGTCAGTGCCACAATACACGTTAGTTCACATTCATGTTGTGGACGTTGTTGCCTTTTCTCATTTGAGACTTTATTGGGTTTGATATTGAATAGAATTAAGACTTCACTATATTCGCTTGAAGATATTGATATTCGGTAGAATAACATCTTATTCTAAAATCATCTGAAGTGATACTCATCTATAGATTTTGTAACATTGTTTAAAGGGAAGCTCTGGACCCAAAATAAGTTGCTTTTATAAAAAATAGAAAAATTAGAAAAACAGAACAAAAAAGTTTGAAGAAAATCGGACTAATAATAAGAAAGTTATGAATATCTTTACGATGCACAAAGAATTGATCGCTATACCAAATTGGCAACACTGTCACAAAACTGTGATGTCACAGGGGCACAACTTTCCATGCATTTTCTATATGGTTTTATGATAGATTTTCACTTTATTTGTTTAGAATCTGTTTTCCTCAATAACTTTGGCCAAGATATATCAGCATTCCATCTAGAAATACAAAAAACAAAGATTTTCAGTATAGAAAAAAAGGTATTCATGAATGTTGAATTTCGTGAAAAATATCACTTTTCTTTTGAAATGTCAAAGTTAAATGTATGATTCTCATTTTATCAAAATACATTGATGCAATAACATATTGCCATCAATATATCTTGGCAAAAGTTATGAGGAAAACAGTTTCTTAACAAATAAAGTGAAAATTTACCATAAAACCATGTAGAAAATACATGGAAAGTTGTGCCCCTGTGACATCACAGTTGTTGCCAATTTGTTATAGCGATCAACTTCTTGTGCATCATAAAGATATTCATAACTTTCTTATTATTAATCCGATTTTCTTCAAACTTGTTTTAATCTGTTTTTCTTATTTTTCTGCTTCTTATAAAAGCAACTTATTTTGGGTCCAGAGCTTCCCTTTAAAGACTTCTAATTTGATCCCTAGTGAGCGAGAGGTCAGGTAATGTCCAAAGGCCAGAAATCATATTTTGACTGCCAAATACTGTGTCCATAATATCATTAAAGGTGTTGCAACTGAGTTTCACATCCCAGTGGTTAACTGGAAGTGCTTAAAGATAGTAAATGATAGTATATTGCTGTTGTTCAATAACAAAATAAATGAGTATCACCTTGGGATGGTCATTGCATTCCCCCACCCCCAGTACCAGTAAACCATAAATCTGACCCGGCAGTAGACCTAATAATTTACTTTCACCTCTTTTGACTTGTACGGTAAATATATTTTCTCTCTCTCTCTCTCTTTTCAGGTCAGACCATGAGTCGATGATGCTAATTCAGGATTTTCAATGATCACCCTGGAAGTCAATTATTTGTTTAAAATATCAAATGGCCACAGACAGCAAATCATCAACACGTTCAAGTCCAACAGAGGCATGTCATTCAAAAGCCTCATCATTTTAAACCACCAAACTAATTTATCCAATATGAGGGCTACAGGTTGCATTGACAAAACATTTCTGATACTCAAACAATTTTGAAGTACTTCGTAGCTGAGATAACAAGTTCCTCCAACAAGAACCATAAGGACAAGAAAAATGGATGACAGCAGTACGTCGAGTAAAGGGCGGTGCTGTAGATGTTCAGTCTACACCTGTCGATGTATTGTGGCAGAGTTCTTCTGTATGTTTCTCTTTATGTTCATTGCTGGTACGACCGATCTAGCCTGGGCAGATCGCCAACCAACATCAGAATTACAGGTGGCACTCACCCTTGGTTTTGCAAGTAAGTTGATGGACTTCTCAAAGAATATAAAACAACATTTGGTATAATGTTTAGGAATGATTGTATTGAAAAACATCATTAAATGCAATGTAGCTCTGAAATATGGATTTCATGTAATTCTTTTATAATGTGTTTGAACATGTCATGAATAGGAAATGTTTATTATGACTTTGGAATATTTTCAAACTATAACAGGTTGACTCATATTATCTTGATAAAATGATGATAAAACATTTTGAGTATTTCATTTTTAGTGTACAAATATGTGACGTCAGAAATTTTGTACCTTAGAGTAGTGTATTTTGTATAATTTTAATACACAAATCACTTTTAGCTGTATTGAAATACTTTTCATGAAACAAATAACATGTGAAAATCAGTTGTCCAACTGGCAAACCTTGGAGAATACTACATTATTAGAACTTCATATTCTGTTGATTTTAATACTTTGTGATTTGATTCAAAGTAAAATTTATTATACAATTGTCTCTCATTTATTTTTGCACAAACAAAGTCAAACTTCCCTTATTTTCAAATTAAAATGATAACAAAGCTTTATTCACTCTAACATACAAGCATTACAGTTTGATTAAATTCTTTTCATTTCATGTATTTTTCCTTTCTATATCATTGATCAGTTACAACATTGACTCAGTGTTTTGATGCTATCAGTGGATCCCATCTCAATCCGGTTGTTACAATGGGCTTCATTATAACCAGACAGGTTGGTCTAATCAAAGGACTTGTCTTCTTAGCTGTGCAATTCACAGGAGCTTTTACTGCGTGCCTTCTCCTTCAAGGGTAAGAGAGCTCTTAATCACTCTTCTTTTCACTTCTTTCCAGTTTTAATTTGTTTTTGATATTTTGATTATGTAAGTTTTGTTTATGTGACTCCACATGTGGTGCTAGATGCATTTACTTGTAGTTTTTGGATTGCATGATACTGTAAATCCCTCTTGGCCATTGTTGCATAATCTTGAGAAACCCAAATGATATGAACTTTAAATATGAATTTTGGTGATATTTGTCTCCATGTGAGCACCTGTCTAGTATTCAGGAGGTCTCATGTTTAAATCCTGATGGAATCCCATTTTCCTTGCTCATTTTTCCCTTTTGTACATTTTATTTTTTATTTTTTTAAAAACATTTTTGTTAAAACAGGTCCATGTACATGTATGTACACTATATTCAATAGCTGAATTACATGTAATGTAATAATGATCTACATAATGTATCCCCCAGTAACAAAAGAAAATGCATCCAGCTCGACACCAATTTACATTTTTACATTTACATTTACAATTTATTTGAATGAACTGAAATCTTCATTATAACATGTTTACCATTTATTTTTTGAAAGAGTTTATTGACCTGTTAAACCTCAACATGTGTTGCTGATTTAGGGTTGTTAGGGATTGCATTCCAAATTGGTAGTGGCCTTCATGCACAGTAGGGTTCATATGATTCAATCCTTCAAAGCTGAATACGTGTACATGTACACGTATAGGCCGTATAATGAATGTCATGTGTCAACAGGCTCAGGTCCAGAATTTCATTGGGGAGGTAGATCTTTGCTGATTTTTTGGAGTTCAGTACATGTAAACCCACAATTTTTTGTTGCACCCAAAGTCCATTCAGCCAAAATACATACTAGGCCTACTTTGAGAGTCTAGAAAACTTCAAGAAATATGGTGTTTACAAGTTCATTAAAATTTACTTTCAATAGGGCACAAAATATGCACATAAACAATACATGTACATGTAGTTCCTTCATGCCACCCCAAAACTGTATTCTTCTAAATTCTGTAGACATGTAATCAAAATTGTGAAAACTTATAGAGCGCTCTAGTAAGGATTCCTTAAATAGAATTGAATGAAATATTCATAATCAGAATTCATTGCCAAAATGGTATGTCATTCAGTGTTTACAGAGCAATGTCAGTCTTTCACCATACATATCTTTGTGGCTGTTTTTTCCAAGATACAAGATGCCTACATGTACATGTATGCCCCATTTACATGTATCATGGAATGCTAGCTAAATTTGAAAATCAGTGTAAGTCCAAAAGGAAGTTGTGCAGTAAATACTCATAAATATGCTAGAGAATATTTCATTTGCTATGAGGATGAATTATTGTGATTTTAATGACAATTCGCAAGGTAATTGATTTATGAACCCTCTCTGTAAAATTGCTCTGTTGCAGAACGTACATCCCTACCTTAGTTACAAACTGACAAATACCATGAAGACCTAAATTACATTCCAACAAATTTCAAAAAGCATTTGTTATAATTATTCAATGTATGATCAGGGAGGTGGAAGAGAGATTTTTATTTTACTTCTGTTGTAATTCTCCAAACAAAATGGAGGTGCCTATAAAGAAGTTAACTTCACAGTTGGAGTATGGTGAGGAGGTCAAATCTCAACTTGCTCCAATTTAATCTATTTATTTATATTTGTAACCATGATGTAATTATTCCTTTAATTTGATTCTGTGCCCCCCCCCCTCCCCTTTAAAATGTAGCGATGATAGGGTACATGTGCCTGGAAGTTATCTGAAATTGTGACGATTTATGTTTTTTTTAGAATTGTATCTGAATGTACATGTATGAAGTAAACATGTACATGTGTATGTATCTAGCATTCAATCACCTTAATTGGTGCACTACAAGTATGATTTCAAACAGTCAATTTTGAGATGTATAAAACCCATGATGGGATATGAAATGGAGAATTAAAAAAAATTGAGTAGATAAATATGTTTTGTTTCCTTTTTTTTAACCCTTTGTTCTGTTCAATTTCATTCAGATTGCTTTCTATGTTTTTGACTTCACTGGATATGAAATTTAGTTAATAGACCTGTGCAAAGTTGAATGCAATTTTTCATACTGTATGCAGATTTGAGTGAGGAGAAAATTGGCCATTCACATTTATTAAAAAACATTGACATTAAGCCGACCTTGTTTTTGCTGCACTTTCTCATCCCCTGCACTTTTAGGCTGTGACCCTATGACCTTTTGTCTTTGAACTCTGCCCAAAGTGTGGAAATTTGTGTTCTCAGTTGTAGGATTGCCGGAGGGTGATGTTCTTTAATTATATGAGAAATTTACTTTACCCTGGGTTGACTCTATTAGTATTAAAAGAGCAATTACAATGCTTTCATTACTACAGTAAAATAACAAATAGTTCATTCCTACACGTACATTTATCTCTCTCCCTCTAGCTATAGTCTGTATGTTGTTGAAATAGGGTAATAATAGTAAAATAACAATAATACTAATAATAAGGATAATAATAATAATTTTAGATCATTATCTTTATCCTTTATTTTCAACAACATAGACTGTAGAAAGAGAGAGAAGAGGGGGGGGGAATAAACAAACATACAGACTTTTCTATTGAAATTATCACTGCTGATTATTCATTCATGATTCAGTACAGTTGTTATTCAATATCAGCGCAAAGTATTGAATTGATTGATCTTCATGCATTGTTACACGTAGCAGTTGTACCCATGCTCCACTGCATCCAAGGCATGTATGTAGGCCATAAATGTAGTTGTTATTTGAAATAAGTGTACATGTATATAGTATTGATATATGAATATAATTTATGTGGTCTAGTAGATTATTGATGGGGGCTGATACAGATAGGAACATTGGAAATAAAGTCTGCAAATGAAATTGAATAACAATGATTAATTTTCCATGTAGGCCTACATACGCAGCCAGCATGGAGAAAGGAGAGGACTCAGAAACTGTTGACAAATTATAGGGGTTTTTTTTATCGTATACCAATTTATTCACCCTTTTTTCTGGTACTGTTAAAATATACTAATGTATCTTTATATACAATAAAAGCCAAAAGTTAATACCATGCAAATGAAAGCATGCATGGTAAAAGACATTAAGTCTGTGAAATGCTGATGAGTAAAGAGATTAATTTTATAGCATTGCATGTACATTTGAGCCATTTTTATCATGTATTGTAGCTAGCTAGCATAAAGTCCTGTAGTTGTTTACTTCAGGACAGAACATGTATCAGAGCAAAAGATCAATGGTAAATCTTTATCCAGATGACAAACATGGCTATCTCGGGTATATGGTGAATTCATTTGGCTCTGTGGTTCAAGATTACAAGTCCATAATGGTTTGATGGGTTGGTTTCCACGTAAAACTATTATAACAACCACATAAAAAAAATTGATTCGTGAGAGAGTTTTAAGGAATGAAATCTGGAAACACAAAGATATTAATTTTAAAGCCAATACAAACCAGCAGCTTTTATAGCACCACCTCAAGTCCTCAACTACTACTCAAATCTGCCCCGATTCCTAACCCATAATGCAGTATTCTGAGCAGTGTAGTCTTATAATATACATGTAAGTGTACATGTATAGCTCACTAGTTCACTACTCAGTACATTCATACTACTATAATGATGTTACGAGGTAGAAAACGAATTACTTTTCCCATCAAAACCTATTAGTTTTCCGTATACAAATAAAATTATCTAGGCTAATTTATACACTTTATTCTGTAATAGTTATCCAAAAATTTATGTTTAAGACTGGCTGTTTGTAACACACATTAAATTAGAGGTTTGGTCAGTTCGCTCTGGCTTCCATGTTCGGTTGGTAAAATAATAGCATTCTAAACAAAGTTTTATTCATCTCTCATAGAGGACCAATTAATTACCCAGTGGCGGATCCGCCACTGATAACCAATAATTTGTTTGCATGGACATTATGTTAAAGACTTACATGTATATTAAGTGTACTATAAGTATGAACAACATTCTAGAATAAGAGACACACAATGTAAATAAAATTAGAGCAATAGTGCAGAGAGAAAGCACGTGCATTGGTCTTTGCGTAAGGGTGTTGTATACATGTGTACTACTACCATAAGGCAATTTTTTGCACTCCTAAATGTACATGTGGCAAGAAATCCAAAGCCAATTCCAAGGGTGCGTGTCAATTTTATCACCTGGAAAGTTGGTTATTTGTATGCAGGAAATGATGGAAGTGATGAGATGAACAGAAATGTGACCTGAATTTCCAGGTCAGTAATGTCTCTAAAGGAATCTCTATACAAGGAAAAGGAAAAGTTTCTTAGTTTAGTATTCTCCTAAGTAGACTAACATGCCACTTTGTAACATCTGATATTAATATCCTGAATTTTTTCTTCTTTTTTTTTTTGGTTTATTTTGTTTTTTGTTTTTTCTTTTTTACTTTGTTTGGGATCAGACATGTGCCATACATACTTTTTGTACAAATACGTCATGTACAATGTAGGCCAATCAGTGGCGGATCCTGGATTTCAGGATGCGGCAGCGCCGAAATTTTCTGATTTTAACATGTACAGTCCACGAGTGGTTTTCAAATTATAGGGGGGCACGCGTCTCCTGCACCCAAGCCTGGATCCCCACTGCCAATACTCCCTGATGCTATTCGTTATTTACAGTAATTATTTAGATGGTGGGATTTAAGAGCGCATATATATATTTTTGGGCGTCAAGACTCTTTCTAGGTCACCTCTAAGAGTTACAATGTACGCTGTAAAATATTGAATACGATTTTTTAATGTGTATGCCTATTGGAAAACTGATAATCTTTGAGTGTTGTACATACATGTACATGTATGAACTTGTGCTAGTTGTTGGTGTGAAGAACATCTGGGGGGTGTTTCACAAAGAGGTAAGTAGACTTAAAGTCGCCCTTAACTTCTACGCGCATCTTGTTTTATAACGCGCAATTTAATTGATAGATTTCATGTTCCATATTTACAAAATGTAGTGTTAACCCTTTGAATAGCAAGCTTGAGACAATTGTTGCTGTGGTATGGAATGTGTGTTAGCAATTATGCAGATTAAGCAAAGGGTACTAATGTAATAGAAACTTTTAAGGAATAAATCTTATGAATCATGATATAGTGTGGGTGCATACATGTGTATGTGTAGCCCTACACCTGAGAACAAGAGTATACAGTACATGTAATGTACATTTCCATGTGTTTACACTGTACAATTCTTACACAACTTTTGCAGCAAGTCCATATTTAATTTTTTTTTTTCTTCTTTTTTTGCCAAGATAGACAGGCTGGTAGTCTGTTACTTCCTGTTCTGTGATCTTGCAATGGACCTCTGCTTGATGCAGTTGAGTCCTGAATAAAGTTTTGAGTTTGAATTGAATAAATCTTTATAACTTTTATTATGACCAAGTGAAATAAATTGTTCTTTCCTTTTCTGTTATTTCCAATAGATCTATTCCCACAGAGTTACAGGGTTCACTGGGAGCCACCAGCCCATCCACTGAAATATCTTCCCATCTTGCTTTCGGAATTGAGCTCATCCTAACGTTCATCTATGTGTTTGTTGTGCTATCGTCATGGGATCTGAGGTTGCCTGAGAGTGGATCTTACTGGCCCTGCTGTAGAGCACTGGTCATCGGAATCACATACAGTATGAATACAATGTGGGGAGTAAGTAACAAACATAGAACTATTTTTTGCGTGTCCCCAAATTGGAAAGTGTGTTACGTGTCTCAACGGGGTATCTCACCGAATTGCGAACCCAGGCAAAAGAAGCAAATGTGCACATTGCCCTATAGAGAGAGTCTTTTCTATTCTGTATCAGTGGGTATCAATATGACGCATTTTCATTTATAATGTGCTTGTCGAATAAAGCAGTACAAAAGAAAATGTACTGCAGTGATACCTACTGTTAACAGAATTGGCTAGTCTCTCTTTCTATATTGCTTTGTGCAAATTCACTTCATCCGTCTGAATTGATGACTCAGTGAGATATCGTGTTTAGGCTTCTTTTAAAAATATATTGATTTGTTTTGTACACAGCTTTTAGACAAAGGATTGATGAGCAATCTTTTTGTGACCAATGCGATAAACATCTTTTGTTTTGTAGTTTGAAATAATAATGTAGATATAGTGACTGCCATGAGGGGCATAGTTGTTTCTAAAGCTCGAGGGGGCATTCCATCCAGCTATGACCCCGAGGCTAATGTTAGCAATCAATTTATTGCATTGCGAATATACGGTGTCTGCGCTCGAACAAATCATGGATCGTATCAACAATTGACTGCAGTTGAAAAATGACTATTAAAAACGACTATTGAATGATGACTATTAACCGCTTAGCCTCCCTGGCCAGGCCTGGCTAAAACTGTGACCAGACTTTTGACCAATGAGATGAAAGCATTAGCTAACATTCTTAGAATGAGGTATATAATAAATAATATTTTGATTTGACATAAATTCAGTTTAGTTTCTTTAATATCATTTCAAATATTATTTGAAGCATTTTTATTTCATGAGCTGCGTTGTCATATACTGCAACACAATTACCAGACACAGCTTATGAAGTATTGATTGTACCTCTATGAACAATTTTATTTATCTCTTATAACCAATCGTATAATTGACCAAAGTAGCCCAAAAACATGGCACCTACACATTTTTTTGTTTACAAATTGTGATATTCTTGATTTCAGTATGCATTCACTCAGGCAAGCATGAATCCAGCCAGGTCATTAGCAGCTGCTGTTATTACAAGCCTGGATAAAACAATGTGGCTGGTCTTATTAGAGGTGAGTGAAACACAAATTTAACGCCATTGTCATAACCATTCGTTTGTGCACCTCTCTGCATTGGATATTGCAGAAAACCCTTGCATCGGACGCAGGAATGTGTACAATTTTTTGTCAGGCATGCAGGAGCAACGTGGCCATAATGTTTCTCCATAATTTTTTTAGCAGTTTAGGAATAGAAAAAAATGGTTTCATTCACCTGTAAAACAGAGTTGTATTTGAAAAGTCAGAATGTTAATTGCATACATCTGTTGTTGTTAAGTTGGTCAAACATTTTGGCCTGTCCAATCTAGTTTTGAAGACAACTTTTTTTGTAACGGGTGTATGGAATCATTATCTAGGCACTTCACAAAGATCCTGCATGAAATTTTGTTACCTTATTAAAATGCAGTGTTATGCCAGTGGTTATTACTGAAAAAAAGGAGGGAGAGAATTTCAATCAAGGGCTCTCTCTTATGGAATAATTTGCCTTATTCATTCAGAAAAGCAAACACCAGTAAATGCTTTTTCTAAATTGACAAATGACCTGATTATAGGCCTAATTACCCTTGTACAAGGTCAGAACATTGCTTGCTACTGATGGGGCTGCCCTCAATTAATACTGTATAATAATAATTAATTATCAACCTACATGTAGGTGAGGTAAATGGGTACTGGTAAGAAGAAATTCCTTGAATGGTACATGTGCACCTTCTCAGGGTAGCCTAATTTAGCCAGGAAATAGAGTAACAGCCAACACTTGGAAAGATTGTATTTCATTTCATTCATTTTATTTTTATTCAGGTGTATGTGGCAGGTCCAGTGTTAGGAGCTGTTGTGTCTGCCCTTATTTACAAGTACATCTTTGCTACCATGGCGACCAGAGATCGACGAAGGCGGCCGAACAACATGGCTCCGAACGCTGACTCGTCGGAGGAGGAAAATATGGTGGCGCTACAGAGTATTTCATCTCCAGCTGGAAGGATTAAGGATACAAGAGATCTTTAGTTCTACCGTGAAGATAGCATAGCATCTGCTCTGTGACCCATGACTTGAACTGAAAATAGAATACATATGTACGCCTCTCCACATTTTGCAGGTACACTAGCCATGTCATCGAATCCAAGATTGTGTGCCCACGAAGTGTGTACATTCTTTACTCCCTGAGGATCATTCCAGCCTGGCACTAGTGTAGGTGCACCTAATGAAACACTTGTCACAACGACATAAATTGCATTCTTCAGGGTACTCACTTGGGCTGAGAGTGGCAACTATAGATTTATGTCTTTCCAAAGGATGTTTGTGAATATGATGAGATTGGAGCCTCATACCTCGTGATCGACATTCCATAAATATACCCCTTCGCGGGTCATGTGGTAATGTGATGAGTTTAGTAGTGAAGCGAGGCACTATGTGAGCACTGCTGAACTTCCTCACACAGAGGTTTCACAATGATCATGCCTGTTCTGTGATAAACTTTCTTAGATTCAGTCAAGAATCAACTTGCAGAACGTTGCCTTATTTTTTGTTCTCGTAATAAATGTAAAATAAAGCCAGTGCATCAAGACTACAAGGATCATTCCATCTTGCAGCTGCAAAGACTTGCATATCCATTTGCAAGTACCCCAGATGATTTGGGGATATTAAATGAATGAATAACGGCTGAAAATATAAAAAAAAACTCTAAACTGGATGGTTTCCTATCTCATGACACACATTTAATTGAAATTGAATCTTGTATAAAGTTCATAGAGATGCCCAGAAACAATGGAAGTACATTTTATCTGCAACTCTGTGAAGAACATTGATTTAATGTTTTGATAAAAACAATGACATTGTATGTTTTAAAAGTACCCTTCAAAAGTGTAAATAGGCCCTCACACGTGAATGTACTAAATAGCGTGGAAAATATTGTTTTATTTATTACAATGTATTATAAATTTATTATACAAATCATGAGTTTGTTCAACCATTTTAAACAGTAATATTCAACTGCTAGATGATATAATGTATTGTACATGTACATGTAATGTCTACATTCTTACTCTATTGTTGTGTATCTAGGGTTGGAATTGATATCAAATTGAATAAGGGATGACAAGAGGTGAACACCAGATGGCAGTAGACTACAGAATGAATTAGCTTTGTTTGGTTTGTCGTGTTTATTGACATCCACAACATATGGTGAATGGTGTTAGACCATCAGGAAAACAGGGTTGCAGGTGAAAGGGGGCAGGTCAGCTAGAGTGATGGGACTTCTTGTACAATCTGTGTCAAAAAAGATAGTACAGTCGAGGGAAAAATAATTGAGGTGTGAAATCTTTTCATATGGTGTGTGTATGTGGTACCAAATTAAAGCCAAAAGATTTTTCTTTGCTGATTCATTTTGTTCTGTACAATTTGCTTTAATAAAACAAAAGTTATGTTAAATTATGTACGATTGGGAACAAATCGAAATTATGCACTTCTATTGTTCTGGAGGGCTGAATTCATGGCCATTATGTAAAACCTACACAAAGGCATGGGACGGCATGCAAAAACATGGATTTTTCTTGATTGTAGAAAACTAATCATATCTCCAAAATTACAGCATCAAATGTGATTTTAAAAAAATTGTAGAAGAGAGTCTGATTTACCTGCTTTAAGAAAGTACCAAACAATACCAGGTTGTGAACAATCTTCATACTGTAAAAAAAAAATGGTTTTCACTTGTACCATTTTATTTGACACAGACTGTATGTACTTGTTTGATTTCATTTATCAGTTGTATGTTGAGAGGGGGGGGGGCTAGACTGAAATGTGAATAGTGTGTGAAATCTAAATGCGGGAATCGCAGAGTAATACATTTGATACTTATTGTATGAAAACTACCTGCTTTTTTTGGAAACATGGTACAGATTGTGTGATTCATTGTGTGTTTGATAAGATATATGAACTATGCAAGCACAACTTGCCAGGGTATGGAATTGAAAGAAAAAAAGTGGAAAATGTTTGAGTCTCAATGTTTAGAAACTACACATCATATTTTGATTCATATAACTCACATTAACTCATTTGTATTAATTATATTCCTAAAGTAAAAAATTTGTAAACAAAGTAAACTTTTGTTGTGAGGGTTTTTAGGCTCAATTGCAATTGGTAGATCTGCTACCTCAATTGGGAAAAAATCTGAAGAAAAAGAAAATCAAAATATGTCTTTGAAATATCAAGATATAAATTTACATTTTTACATGCTTATTAGTATGTTTGCCTTTGCGTTCTGGACTTTTTTTATTTATGTACATGTTCATGTACATTCACTAAGGCCTGTACACTTATTTAATTTTGTTTAAATTTTAAATCTCAATGTATTTAATAGTAAATATGAATCACCTCTCTTTTTCTTTTTCTACACCTCAACTCTTTGATTAGTGTAGAAAATATCTTTACCTGTATACTGTACTTAAAAGAGTAGCTGCATTCCATGTTTATATTTAGCTGATCTAGTTTCGATAACCATGATGAATTCCCCAAATATTTGTGACCGTCAAGATAATTTTTCTTGACAAATATTTGAGTCTACCTGTATTTGTAATCGATTATTTCTCTCTTTTTCATTTCTGTTCTTTGCGCTTTTATTTTTAGTGCAGAAAAGTTGTTTTACATCAATATGTAATGTTTAATAACTTATGTGCATGTAAGAGTAGCTGCATACAACATTTAGATTAATTAATTAATAGATTGATTATGTACATTTTCTCATATTTAATTCCACATTTTATATCATTCCAAGCTGTTAACAATGTAAATATTTATACAGCTGATGTAATAAATGCATGTTAAGTGTCACCACATGCTCATATTACATGAAACTGTTCTTCAAATGAGGTTAATTTGTACAATAAGGTCTGAACATTCTACAGGGATATGTACCAAATATATATTTATGAAATGCATTTGTAATTTAATGTAACATTTTTGTACAGTTTTCATAATTTTAACACACAATGTTGCGTACAGTATGGATGTATTTTTGACTTCTTGAAGTATGTTTGGTGGTAAGAATTGTGTTTTACAGAGGACTAAAATCATGAAATAGTACATTTAAAGTGATAAGAGTGTGAATTATGCCTGCGATTTCCAATATATGCTACCTCACATTTGTTTCATGTCAAATCTTATGTTTTATTATTTTAGTATTTGGGGTGTTGTCTGTTACCAGAGCCCTTTATTTCTCTCTCTCTCTCTCTCTCTCTCTCTCTCTCTCTCTCTCTCTCTTTTGCTGTCGTCTTCTCTCATTCTTTCCTTATAAATCAGAGATGAACGAGTCCATAATGAATTTTCACAAAATTAGTCTGAAACGTTATGAGAACCCATAATTATAGTTGTAGGGGCACTGATAAATGTTTATAAATTGCTCACACTGTGAAAGTAATCCAACCCTATATTTTATGATTGTAGTGTTATTTTTACCATTTAAAAATTCCAATAATTGTTCCAATAATTGTTTATGTAAATATTGAATGTTCTATTACTCTCTACATTGCAGCGACCTCTCATCGAATTTGTTTTCACCCTTTCTGGCAACAACATCATCACAGTGACCATTTATTTTCTCTCCTGAGTCTCCGCGACTGTTGGCGTCTGAAAACTCTGAGGATACAAAAGATTATTGGGGCGAGCCATTGTTAACACACAATCGCTTGCCCCTCCATTTTTTTTTTTTTTTGTCTCATCAGAGCTTTACGACACCACTGTCCGCGACTGATCAGTTGTGGCAGTTGTGTCAACTTCTCCACAAGTTAGATTGGCCTTTAATGGCACCATTTTAATCCTTAAAAAGATTTTATTCATATTGTTAATAAATTTATTTTGTGAAGAGAAGAGTCCATACTGTACAAATATCAAACTTAACTACATGTACTATTTTTAATAACAAGAACATTATATGTCCTTTCAAATGTTTAATACTTTTGCACTTTATCAAGTGCATTCCGAAAGTTATAACACTGAATGTTAATATTGTACAAAATGAATTTTCTGTGCCTTTAACATGTTATCTCTTGTTTTGTAAACAGTGGTCTTTTCTCACAAAGTTTTATCTACATGTCTATGTTTCTTTCTTTTTGTGTTTTTTTTTTCTCTTCTTTATTAGTCTCTGTCTCTGTCTTATTCTCCTGCATGTCCTTTCTGTATCCACCGATTGTTGAGAGGTAGGAGGGTGCTTCTCCAAAGTGTGAAGAAACGCCCTTTTGGCCTTAGCAAGTGCCATACTCTTTATTATGTATCTGTTGTCTGTGTTTTCTTTATTCCATAACTCTTAACCCCTTCTTATATCATCTCTCCTTCTTTCTTTCTTTCTCTCTCTCTCTCTCTCTCTCTCTCTCTCTCTCTTTATCTTTCGCTTTCTCCATCACTCCCGCAGAACTCCTTTGTTGGGGTTTCTATGGTCTCTCCCTTCTCTGTCTCTATCTCCCATTTTCTCTTCCCCTCTCTCTCTCTTTCCACTTCCCTTCTCTCTCTCTCTCTTCAATATTGAATATTAATAATACATAATAGGTGTAGCTGCAATAGAATGGCTGATGGTATTCAAGTATTATATTAATCATGGAAACAATCATTTTGTATATGGTGTATTATGAAATATTGATACAAAATAAAGGAACACTAAACCAATGTACATGCGTCACGTAATTGTCTTTTATTATTATGTACTGTTAATGATTGATTAATATTGGTCATATTTCATTGTTTGTTCGATTGATTGGTTGGATTGATCCGTTTGAACATAGCTGGACATATATTTGTTCTTTTCTTTCTCCTCTTTCTCTCTCTCTCTCTGTCTCTCTACTACATATCTTTCTCTGTTTTTTTTTTTTGTTTTTTTGTTGTTTTTTTTTGTTGCTTGAACTAAAACTGTACTTACGGAATACAAACAGTGCACAAAAACTAAACAAATTTAATTCTTAATTGTAGGTCCTTTAAATATGTTCAGCTTATGACATTTATGTGTGGAAACTATACAGTCTGTGTAAAAAAAAATGGTACAGTCGGGGAAAAAATCATTTAGGTGTGAAATCTTTTCATATAATGTGTGTTTGTAGTACCAAATTAAAGCCAAAAGATTTTTCTTGCTGATGCGCTTTGTCCTGTATAATTTGCTTTCGTAAAACAAAAGTTATGCTAAGTTTTGTGCGACGAGGAACAAATCGAAATTACGCACTTCTATTGCTCTGGAGCGCTGAATTCACGGTCATTTTGCGAAATCGTACACAAAGGCATGGGACGGCGTGCGAAAAATGGATTTTTCTTGATTGTAGAAAATTAGTCATATCTCCAAAAATACTGCACCAAATGTGATGAAAAAGATTGCAGAAGAAAGAGTGATATTCCTGCTTCATGAAAATAACAAACAATACCACGTTGATATTAACCTTCACACTATAAAAAAATGTTTTCCAACTGTACCATTTTATTTGACACAGACTGTATAGGGTACATGCAGGTAATGATGGGCCAGCAGGTAATATGGGCCACCTGAAGCAAATCATGTCGTGACCGTCGACCGGTGACCGGTGACCGATGTGAGCACCATAATGTTCATATGAACTGTATACGAAAATATATTGTCGTGAGAGCATCTGATGCCGAGATTTCTCTGAGAAAATTGCTGAAAACCAACAAGGTAGGTAAAACTGACGGCATTTTTTTACCCTGATGTAAAATTTGATATTTCACAGAATGTAATGGTGAAAGTGTGTTTGAGGGGGTAACCTCAATTGTTTTGTATATTTAGTAAGCTTATAGTTTCATTTTGATCATACTAGCGTGTACAGGTCAATTTGTTTAAGTGAAGGGGTGCAATGTGGCATTGAATGCTTGCCTGACACAGCAACATTAGTGCAGGTAATATGGGACATCCAAAATGGCGGAAATGATTCTGGTACTTAGTATTGGGATGAGGCATCAATCTTTTTGCTACGATTTTTTGGGTATATTAACAGTATATAATTAATATAAGTAACTTATTGTAGGCCTATATTGACTTGTATAATGAAAATAATATTTAAATAATATTAAAAAAAAGAAATAATATACAAAATACATAACAATGAAATATATAGTCAAAGGATTTACTGAAGGGTCTTATAATTTCAAAATATATCTGAAAGCTAATGATTTTCAACATTTTAAGCAAATTCCAGACATGGTAGAGTCATTGTAGTTTTTAAAACATACATTAAATACATGTGCCCATATTACCTGCACATGCAGGTAATATGGGCACTTTGGTAATGACGTCAACATTTGAATATTGCAGACAGGGGGATTGGTGATAATTTTTTTTCTTCACAATAAAAGTTAGAGCAGTAGTTGTTGATTCATATAAACAAAGATTAGACTGTGTGTCATTTCGTAATTTTATGCAAATTAGGCAAATGAGCTTAGGGGGCCCATATTACCTGCATGTACCCTAGCAGTGACAGAAAAGTATGAGCTTGAGAAACTTTTTTTTTTAATAACATTTTTCCTCCTTACGTGAGGCATCTTCATTTATTCCCCTTCATTCATCTTCTCTTCGACAACCAGATAAAGCATTTCAACTAAAAAAAAAATTAAAAAAAGAGAGAAAAAAAATTTGAGATGAAGGTGCGTCAACTCGTACCATTGCATACATATTTCTACTGGCAATGAGATTTTGAGAACTATGTGATTGAGCCCTAAAGGTCATAGAGCGGTCATGTTGATATTAAACATGTAATTCAACGTTTCCGAACAATAAATGATATTATTGTATTGAAAAAGAGCAGGGTTAATTTATTTCCTTTCTTTACCGGAGACCTTCACCGTTTCCTGAGAAATACCTTTCTGCACCTCTTCTAAAAATAGAAACGTGCAGGGGCTTTTATCATAGGTACAAACTTTTGATAGGTTTCCCCTACTAAAGATACACCAGTATGACCCTGACACGTTCTCTCTCCGCCCCTTGTATTTTCCCCGCCGAATTTTGTACGACTCCCAAAACTTGTTAAAATCTCACCGCAGATTGATAATAGCAACTTCTAATTACAGCACGCTTTGATGCCAATTCATTGCACGATCTTTTAGAAAATAATTGCATGGGCCTAATTTGGTGTCGTCGGTACTATTATGACGAAGTAATCGATTTCGAAGTTGAATGCGTTCGTCGTCGGCACGGCGAGACACTCTTCAAGACTAGCTACACTAAAGCTAGTCATGGACATGGATTTAATCGAGAGATATTATGGCAAGTGCAATTGGAATTAACATTGAAACCTATTACTGTATATCGATGATCTTTGTTGGCGTTTTTACTTTTCTCGAGGAACAACGCGATCACCGGAGGCATCTTACAGGTCAGTAAAAATCAATTTTGATATCTGAAACTTCTTGTTACTTTTATTATTCCATTTTATGTCATATTTGCAGTACAACTGTGACTTTAAAACATAAATTATAGTTTTAATGTTATGACAGATTAATGTGGCACGTACAAAAAGCTTGTTTGTTCATTTCATCATTGTCTTAAAAATAAGTAAGGGTGGTGGGTGGGTATATATTTAGATTGGAAAATTACTGCAGGTAGGAGCCCCTCCACGAATTGATGCATACTACAATTTTAGAGATGAATGTGTACTCCAATTTTATAGATCAATACCCTTAAATCAAACTAGACCGTTCTTTAAAAAACAAAATCAATTTTATACGTATATGATCAATCTTCATATATATTTTTATCATATCCATAATAACATTAACAATTACCTCCCTTTTTCTTTGCAGTAATACTTTCTCTTATAGCTTGTACCTTCTTCTCTCTTCTTCTTCTTCTTCTTCTTCTTCTTCTTCTTCTTCTTCTTCTTCTTCTTTTTTTTTTTTTCTACCCATGTGTGTGACGTGTTGATAACAATTAGGCAATTTTTACATTTGTGGTTGACGTGGTGAATTTGAGTGGCATTGAGGGCCATTTTTTTTTACATTACGTGGGCGATTTTACTACATTGACGGCGACTCAACACCGTTCACTTATAATGTTCCTATATTTTTATTAAAACCAAACTAAAATTCGCACGATTCGAAATAACTATCTCTAATCTTTTATGGACAATAACGAATAAATGAAATTGAAAATGATAACAAAATTAATATTAATTAGAATAGTAGTAAACCAAAAAATAATGACAACATAATTTCGATAGTCCTTATGGGCTACCGCTGGTGAGATACATGCTAAAATAATTTTAAAACAAACAAAAACAAACAAGCACAGGCGGAACTAAACAAAAAACAGATAACAAGTGCGCAACAAAAAGAAAGGAAGAAGACGAGGAACTAACAGACTGGTTTGATAACTTTGATAAACGTTCTGACTATTAAATTCTCTTGAACATGGGGCATTGACGGGATCAGAATGAAGTATGTTCCGATTTCAAGGATAAGTGGCAGTCACTGCATCTCCATACACAAACTACTCATTCGCGCAATAGTTTGCATATCATGCGATGATATAAAACTTGTATCTTTAACCATGGATTACGACCCAAGGCACCAAAGACGATGAGACATTTCGCAGGATGGAGAGCAGCAAATAGTTATTCTAAATACTACGATTTCTTTAGTGTTGTTTTCCGGTCGTAAAACAGCTGGAGGAGCAAATAAGGAGTAATAATAATGTACCTTGGAAATGTGTATATTAAATGGTTGCAAGAATATATATTTTTAAAATGTAGGTGGGGCTTCAAATAATTTAAAGCAACACATTTGGCGACTGGGGTCTCAGAGAAAGGGTGACGGGTTATCGTAAGCACCCCCTCCCGCTTTGAAGTCACTTTTTTTTTTTTTTTATTTGGAAAACTGATTAGTTTAACGATCCAAAACAAACAGAAAACATAACTTGTAGAAGAAAAAACGCGATGAACCATTCTAGGAAAGAAGGGTTACCGGTTTTTTTACACAAAATACAATGTTAATTTACCCAGATTTATCGGGGGACACTATCCAGAGACAGGACCAAAGCCTTTAAATAGGTTCTGGTTCAAGCACCATATAGCGGTTTTTTTTAGGAAGTGTCGCAAATGGTGGGGGGGGGGGTGTGCGGTGTCTACATACAAGAACAGACTTTAAAATACAGCGGCCATTTTACAATTCTTACCCTGATTTTAGCCCCAGGTTGGCTCACTCGCAGCCACACTGGGATGATCAGGTAGACTAGTATCTAGATCTTAAAAAAAAAAAAAAAAAAAAAAGAGAAGAACAAAAAAACAAAAAATTGCCTAAGAGGATATGAATGAATTACAAGCAGGCAACTACGTTAAATAAAACTTAGTATTGATTAGATGATCTGATTGTGCATTGTCATGCAACTGGCTGCCCCTTCGATTGTGAAGAAGACAAAGATAAGGTTATTAGTAATATATTTTCAAAAAAGATTTTATACGGGGCGCGGCGGGGGTATGATATTTATCTTCATCACAGCTGAGAATTTTAGGTATGAAAATAGGCGGCGGTGTGGGGGGGAGTGGCCGTTACAACCCATGTAGATTGAAAATTGTGATTGCGCAACGGATTATATTATGGTCGGCTCGCTATGGTTCTTACTTTAATCTCGAACGTTCATCAATATATTTCATATTCATCCATATACTGAGCTACTCTAAATGCACAGCTTTACTGGTTAGGGTATTCAATGCTTAAGACGTGTATGTTAGCTTTAGCGAACCACTTACCGTATCCCCCTAAAAAAAACAATATATGAATGGCGAGCGGTTTACATTTCTCACTCTAAAGAGCGGTGTGCATGGTTCCCACCGACTACTTACGGATAGGACGAACAGGTGATCTCTTCCCCCCATCCCCCCAAAAAAAAAA
>CALNVZ010002974.1:41579522-41596517 GCA_940671915.1 Paracentrotus lividus
AGTACATGTAAGTGTACATGATATAGCTCACTAGTTCAGCTTACTCAGTAACATTCATACTACATTATGATGTTACGAGGTAGAGGAACGAAATTACTTTTCCCATCAAAAACACCTGTATTAGTTTTCCGTATACATAATAATATTGATCTAGGCTAATTTTATAGCACTTTATTCTGTATAGTTATCCAAAAGAATTATGTATAAGAGCTGCTGTTTTGTTAACACAATTAAATTAGAGGTTTGCGTCCAGTTTCGCTCTGTGCATTCCATGTTCGGTTGCGGTAAAATTAAAGGCATCTAACCAAAGTTTTATTCATCTCGTCTATAGAGGGAACCAAATTAATTACCTCCCAGTGCGGATCGCCACTGGATAATCCCATAATTGGTGTTGGCATGGACATATTATTGTTAAAAGACTATACATCGTATATTTACAGGTGTTATGCTGATAAGTATGAACACATTCTAGATATAAGGAGACGACACAATGGTAAATAAAATTAGAAGCGAATAAGTTGCAAAGAAGGAAAGGGGGGAGGAAAAGGCCAACGTGCCAAAAAAAAAATCTTGGGGTGGGTCTGTTGCGTAAAGGGTGTCTGGTCAGTACATGTGTATAACTACTACCATAAAGGCATTTTTTGGAGGCACCTCTCCAATGTACACTGTGGGGCAAGAAATCCAAGCCGAATCCAAGGTGCGTGTCATTTTATCACCTGAAAGTTGGTTATTTGTATGCAGGAAATGATGGAAAGTGCGATGAGAATGAAACAAGAAATGTGCACCTGAGATTTTCCAGGTCAGTAGTTCTAAAGGAATCTCTATAAAGGAAAAGGAAGAGTTTCTTAGTTTAGTATTCTCCTAAGTCAGCCTAACATGCCACTTTGTAACATCTGATATAATTATCCTGAATTTTTTCTATCTTTTTTTTTTTTGGTTTATTTTGGTTTTTTGTTTTTTTTCTTTTTTACTTTGTTTGGGTACAGAACATGATGCCATCATACTTTTTGTACAAATAGTCAGTCTACAATGTAGGCCAATGCAGTGGCGGATCCTGGATTTCAGGAATGCGGCAGCGCCGAAATTTTCCTGATTTTAACTGTACACAGTCCACGAGTGGTTTTCAACATTATAGGGGGGTCACGCGTCTCCTGCACCCACAGCCTGGATCCCCACTGCCATACTCCCTGATGCTATCTGTTTATTTACAGTGATTAATTAGATGGTGGGATTTTAGAAGCGCATATATATATTTTTGGGCGTCAAGTACTCTTTCTAGGTCACCTCTAAGAGTTACAATGTACGCTGTAAAATTTGAATACGATTTTTTAATGTGTTGCCTATTGGAAAACTGATATCTTTGAGTGTTGATACATACATGTACATGTATGAACTTGTGCGTAGTTGTTGTGTGAAGAAACATTGGGGGGTGTTCACAAGTAAGTAGAGCTTAAAGCGCCTTAACTCACGCGCACTTTGTTTTATAAACGCGCATTTACATAATGATAAGATTTGCAGATGTTTCATTAAATTTGACAAATGTAGTGTTTACCCTTGAATAGCAAGCTTGAGTGACACTTGTTGCTGTGGTATGGATGTGCTGTTAGCATTATGCAGATTAAGCGAAGGGTACTAATGTAATAGAAACTTTTAAGGATAATCTTATGAATCAGACTATAGTGGTGGGTGCATACATGTGTATCGTGTAGCCTACACACCTGAGAACAAGAGTAATACAGTACAGTAATGATACATTTCCATGTGGTACACTGTACAATTCTTACACAACTTTTGGCAGCAAAGTCCAATATTTAATTTTTCTTTTTTCTTCTTTTTTTGCCCAAGATGAGAACAGGCTGGTAGTCTCGTGTTACTTCCTGTTCTGTGATCTTGGCATAGGACCTCTGCCTTGATGGCAGTTGAGTCCTGAATAAAGTTTTGAGTTTGAATTGAATAAATCTTTATAACTTTTTATTATGACCTAGTGAAATAAATTGTTCTTGTCCTTTTCTGTTATTTCCAATAGATATCTATTCCCACAGAGTTACAGGGTTCACGTGGGAGCCACCAGCCCATCACGTGAAATATTTCCCATCTTCCTTTCGGAATTGAGCTAATCCTAACGTTCATCTCATGTGTTTTGTTGTGCTATCGTCATGGTGATGTGAGGTTGCGCTGAGCCGGGATCTTACTGGGCCTGCTGTAGAGCCTGGTTATTCGTAATCACATATCGTATGAATACAATGTGGGGAGTAAGTCAACACAATAGAACTATTTTTTGCTGTGTCCCCAAATTGGAAAGTGTGTTACGTGTCTCAACGGGGTATCGTTGCAGCGAATTGCCGAACCAGTCAAAAGAAAGCAAATGTGCACATTGCTACCTATAGAGAGAGTCTTTTCTATTCTGTATCAGTGGGTAATCAATTATGACCATTTTTCATTATAATCGTGCTTGTCGAATAAGCAGCTACATAAGAAAATGTATCTGCAGTGATACCTACTGTTTACAAGAAATTGGCTAGTCCTCTTTCTGATATTGCTTTGTGCAAATTGCACTTCATCCGTCTGAATCTGAGACTCAGTGAGATATCGTGGTTTAGGGCTTCTTTTAAAATATATTGATTTGTTTTTGTACACAGCTTTTAGACAAAGGATTGCATGGAGCAAGTCTTTTTGTGACCAAATTTGCGATGAAACATCTTTTGTTTATGTAGGTTTGAAATAATAATGTAGATATAAGTGACTGCCGTGAGGGGCAATCGAGTTTGTTTCTAAAGTCGAGGGGCATTCATCCCAGCTAGACCCGAGGCTAAATGTTAGCACATCAATTTATTGCATTGGCGAATATAACGGTGTCTGCGCTCGAACAAATCATGGTCGTATTGCAACACATTGATCTGCTAGTTGAAAAAATGACTATCTAAAAATGACTATTGAATGAGTGACTATTAACCGTTAGCTCCTTGGCCAGGCATGGCTAAAACTGTGGACGCCAGACTTTGAAATGAGTATGAAAAGCATTATGCTAACATTCTTAGATGAGGTATATAAGAAATATATTGTTGATTTTGACATAAATTCAGTTTTAGTTTCTTAATATCGTTTCAAAGTATTATTTGAAGCATTTTTAATTTCATCGAGCTGCGTTGTCATATAACTGCAAACAATACCAGACACAGCTTAATGAAAGTATTGATTGTACTGCCGTTATGAACAAATTTTTATTTATCTCTATATACCAACTCGTATAATCTTGACCAAAGTAGCCAAAAACATGGCACCTACACATTTTTTTGTTACAATTGTGATAATTCTTGATTGTCAGTATGCATTCACATCAGGCAAGCTATATGAATCCATGCCAGGTCATTAGCAGCTGCATGTTTATTTGACAAAGCCTGGATAAAACAATGTGGCTGGTCTTATTAGAGGTGAGTGAAACAGCAAATTTAACTGCCAGGATTGTCAAACGCATGTTCGTTTGTGCACCTTCTGCATGGATATTGCACGAAAACTCCTTGCATCGGACGCGCAGGAAATGTGTATCAATTTTTTTGTCAGGTCATGCAGGAGGAAGCGTGGCGGCATAATGGTTTCTCCATAATTTTTTTAGCCAGTTTAGGAATATGAAAAGAAATGGTTACATTCACCTGTAAAAAGAGTGTATTTGAAAAGTCAGAATGTTAATTGCATACTCTGTTGTTGTTAAGATTGGTCAGACATTTTGGCCGCTGTCCAATCTAGGTTTTGAAGACAACTCTTTTTTGTAACGGGTGTATGGAATCATTATCTAGGCCTTATCAACAAAGATCCTGATGAATTTTGTTACTTATTAAAATGCAGTGTTTATGCGCAGTGGTTATTACTGAAAAATAGGAAGGGGAGAAATTTCTAAGATCAAGGGCTTCTCTCTATGGAATATAATTGCCTTATTCATTTAGAAAGCAAACACCAGTAAAATGCCTTTTCTAAATTGACAAATGACTGATTGATATGGTCCCTAATTAACCGCTTGTAACAAGGGTCAGAAATTTGCTTGCTACTGTATGGGGGCCTTGCCTCAATTAAAACTGTATAATATAATTAATTCATCAACTACATGTAGTGAGGTAAATGGGTACTCGGTAGAAGAATTTTCCTTGATGGTAACGATGTGCACCTTCTCAGCGGAGCTAATTTTAGCAGAATAGAGAAACTAGCCAACACTTGGAAGGATTGTATTCTCATGTTTCATTCATTTTTATTTATGATATTCGGGTATGTGGCATTGGTCCAGTGTTAGGAGCTGGTTGTGTCTGCCTTATTTACAGTAGCATCTTTGCTACCATGGCGTTACTAGCAGATCGACGAAGGCGCGCCGACACATGGCTCCGAAGCGCTGACTCGTGGAAGGAGGAAAATATGGTGGCGCTAACAGAGTATTTCATCTCCAGCTGGAAGGATTAAGGATACAAGAGATCTTTAGTTTCCTAAAACCGTGAAAGATAGGCATACGCGATCTGCTCATGCTGACGCCAGTGACTATACTGAAAAATTAGAATAACATATGTGTACGGCCCTGCCAGCATTTTGCAGGGTAAGGCTAGCCATTGTCATCGGATCCAAGATTGTGTGCCCACGAACGATGTGGTACAATTCTTTTATCCCCCTGAGGATCATTCAGCCTGGCACTAGTGTAGGTGCACCTAATGACACTTGTCACAACGACATAAATTGCATTCTCAGGGTACTACTTGGGCGTCGAGAGTTGGCTAACTATAGGATTTCATGTCTTCCAAGGATGTTTGTGAAATGATGAGATTGGAGCCTCTACCTCGTGAATCGAGCATTCCATAAAATAGTACCCTTCGCGAGGTCATGTTGGTAATGTGATGAGTTTAGTAGTGAAGCGAGGCACTATGTGGAGCACTTGCTGACTTCCTCACACAGAGGGTTCAGCAATGATCAATGCTGTTGACTGTGATAAAGCTTTCTTAGATCAGTCAAGAATCAACTTTGCAGAACGTTGCCTATTTTTTTGTTCTCGATAATGTAAATGTAAAATAAAGCCAGTGCATCAAAGACTACAAGGATCATTCCATCTTGGCAGCTGCAAGACTGCATATCCATTTGCCAAGTACCACCAAGTGATTTGGGGATATTAGATGAATGAGTAACGGCTGAAAATAATAAAAAAAAACTCTAACTGATGGTTTTCCTATGCTCATGACACAGACATTGTTAAATTTTGAAATTGTTGAATTCTTGGGTTTATAAAGTTCATAGAGATGCCAGAAAGCAATGGAAGTACATGTTTATCTGGCAGACTCTGTGAAAGAAGCATTGATATTAATGTTTTTGATAAAAACAATACATTGTATGTTTTTAAAAAGTACCCTGTAAAATGTAAATAGGCCCCACACGTGAATGTACTAAAAGCGTGGAAAATATTGTTTTATTTATTAACATGTTATTATAAAGTTTAATTAACAAATCATAGTTTGTTCACCATTTAAAAACAGTAATATTCAAGCTGGCTAGAATGAATAATGTGATTGTACATGTACAGTAATCGTATCTACATTCTTACTCTACATTGTTTGTAATCTAGGGGTTGCGAAATTGATATCAACTTGAATAAGGGATTGGACAAGAGGTGAACACGCCATGATGCGCAGTAGACTACAGAATGAATTTAGCTTTGTTTGGTTTGTCGTGTTTATTGACATCGCCACAACTATATGGTGACAATGGTCGTTAAGACCATCAGGAACACGGGTTGGCAGGTGAAGGGGCAGGATCAGCTAGAGTGAGTGGGTACTGTTCTTGTAGCAATCTGTGTCAAAAAAGATAGTACAGTCGACGGGAAAAATAATTGAGGTGTGAAATCTTTTCATATGGTGTGTGTTATGTGGTCCAAATTAAGCAAAAGAATTTTTCTTTGCTGATTCGATTGGTTGTTACTGTAGCAATTTTGCTTTAATTAGAAACAACAGTTTATGTTAAATTATGTAACGATATGGGAACAATCGAAAATTATGCATTCTATTGTTACTGGAGGGCGAATTCATAGGCCCATCTAATGTAAATACCTACACAAAGGCCATGGGACGGCATGCAAAAACATGGATTTTTCTTGATTGTAGAAAACTAATCATATCGTCCAAAATTACAGCATCAAATGTGATTTTAAAAAATTGTAGAAGAGAGTCTGATTTACCTGCTTATAGAAAGTACCAACATACCCAAGTTGTGAACATCTCTCATAACTGATAAAAAAAAAATGGTTTATCACTTGTACCATTTTATTTGACACAGACTGTATGTACTTGTTTGATTTCAATTTATCAGTTGTATGGTTGAGAGGGGGGGGGCTAGACTGAAATGATGAATAGTGTGTGAAAAATCTAAATGCGGGAAACGCAGAGTATACAGTTTGATATCTATTAGTATGAAACTATCCTGCTTTTTGTTGGAAACATGGTACAGATTGTGTGATTCATCTGTGTGTTTTGATTAAGATATACTGAACTATGCAAGCAACAACTTGCAGGGTTATGGAATTGAATAGAAACAAAGTGAAGAAATGTTTGAGTCTGCAAATGTTTAGAAACTACACAATCAATATTTTTGATTCATATAACTACACATTAACTGCATTTGTATTAGATTATATTCCCTAAAGTAAAAAATTTGTAACAAAAGTAAACTGTTTGTTGTGTAGGTTATTAGCTCAATTGCAATTGGTAGAATCCTGCTACTCAATTGGGCAAAAAATCTGAAGAAAAAGAAAATCAAAATATGTCTTTTGAAATATCAAGATATAAATATTTACGATTTTTACATGCTTATAGCTATGTTTGCCTTTGGCGTCTGGACTTTTTTTATATTTATGTCATGTTCATGGTACCTTCACTAAGGCTGTACACTTTATTTAATCTTTGTTTAGAGATTTAATCTCAATGTATTGAAAGTACAATATGAAACCTCTCTTTTCTCTTTTTCTCACCTCACCTCTTGATTTAGAGTAGAGAAATCATCTTTACCTGTATACGGTGCTTAAGAAGAGTAGCTGCATTCGCATGTTATTATTAGCTGGATCTAGTTTCGATACTACCAATGAATGAATTACCCCAAATATTTGTGACCTGTCAGATTCAATTTTTCTTGACAAATATTTGAGTCTACCTGTATATTGTAATGCGACTTATTCTTTCTCTCTTTTCATTTCCCTGTTCTTTGCGCTTTTATTTTTAGTGCAGAAAAGTTGTTTTAATCAATACTGTAATGTTTAATAGATACTATGGTCGCATGTATAGAGTTATGTGCATACAACATTTAGTTAATTAATATAGATTGATTTGTACATTTTCTCATATTTAATTCACATTTTATATCATTCAAGCTGTTAACAATGTAAAATATTTATACAGCTGATGAATAAATGCAATGTTAAGTGTCACGACATGCTCATATCTCATGAAAATCTGTTCTTTCAAATGAGGTTAATTTTCAATAAGTGTCTGAACATTCTAACATGGGATATGTAAAATATATATTTATGAAAATGCTTTTGTAATTTAATGTAACATTTTTGTAAGCAGTTTTCATAATTTTTAAACCACACAATGTTTGCGTACAGTGATGGAAGTATTTTTGACTTCTTGAAGTATGTTTGGTGTAAGAATTTGTGTTTTGTCAGAGGACTAAAATTCATGAAATTAGTACATTTAAGTGATAGAGTGTGAATATGCCTGCGATTTCCAATATATGCTACCTCACATTTGTTTCATGTCAAATCTTAACATGTTTTATTATTTTAGTATTTGGGGTTTGTTGTCTGTTACCATGAGGCCGCTTTATTCTCTCTCTCTCTCTCTCTCTCTCTCTCTCTCTCTCTCGTCTCTCTCTCTTTTGCTGTCGTCTTACTCTCATTCTTTCCATTATAATCAGACGATGAACGCAAGTTCCATAATGAATTTTCACAAATTAGTCTGAAACGTTATGAAGAAACCTCATAATTATAGTTGTTAGGGCACTGATAGATATGTTTATGAAATTGACTCACACTTGTGAAAGTTAAGTCCAACCTATATTTTATGATTGTAAGTGTTATTTTTACCATTTAAAAATTTCCAATAATTGTTCCATATAATTGTATTTATGTAAATAGATATGAATGTTCTATTGACTGCTCTACATTGCAGCCGACCTCTCATCGAGTTTGTTTTCACCCTTTCTGGCACAACATCATCACAGTGACCATTTTTCTCTCCTGAGTCCTCCGCGACTGTTGGGCGTCTGAAAACTCTGAGGATACAACAGATTATTGGGCGAGCCATTGTTTAACACACAAGTCGCATTCCCTCCAATTTTTTTTTGTTTTTTTGTCTCATGCAGAGCTTTAACGACACCAACTGTCCGCGATGATCAGTTGTGGCAGTTGTGTCACCCATTCTCCACAAGTTGATTGGCCTTTAATGCACCATTTTTAATCGCTTAAAAAGATTTATTCATATGGTTAATAAATTTATTTTGTGAAGAGAAGAGTCATACTGGTACAAATATTCAACTTAACTACATGTACCTATTTTTAATAACAAGCAACATTATATGTCCTTTCAATGTTTAATACTTTTGCACTTTAATAAGTGATTTCCGAAAGTTATAACACTGACTGTTAATATTGTACACAAATGATTTTCTGTGCCTTAAATGTTATCTCTTGTTTGTAACAGTGGTCTTATTCCTCACAAAGTTTATCTACATGTCTATGTTTCTTTCTTTGTTGTGCTTTTTTTTTTCTCTTCTTTTATTAGTCTCTAGTCTCTGTTCTTATTCTCTCTGCATGTTCCTTTCTGTGATCCACCGATTGTTGAGTAAGGATAGGAGGGTGCTTCTCCAAGAGTGTGAAGAAACGCCCTTTTTGGCCTTAAGCAAGTGCCATCTCTTTATTACTGTAATCTGTTGGTCTGTGGTTTTTCTTATGTCCAGTAACTCTTAACCCCTTCTTATATCATCTTCCTTGCTTTCTTTCTTTCTGTCTCTCTCTCTCTCTTCTCTCTCGTCTCTTTTCTTTTGCTTCGCTCATCTCATCCCGCAGAACTCCTTGGTGTGGGTTTCTGATGGTCTTCTCTCTCTGTGGCTCTATCTCCCATTTTCTCTTGCCCCTCTCTCTCTCTTTCCACTCCCTTCTCCTCTCTCTCTCTCAATATTGAATATAATAATACATTAATAGGTTAGCTGCAAATAGAATGGCTTGATGGTATTCATACGTATTATATTAATCAATGGAAACAATCATTTTGATATATGGTGGTATGTATGAAATATTGATACAAAATAAAGGACACTAACACAATGTACAGTGCGTCACGTAATTGTTCTTTTATTACTTATGTACTGTTAATGATTGAATTAATATTGGTCATATTTCATTGTTTTGTTCGATTAGATTGGTTGGATTGATCCGTTTAACATAGCTGGACATATAATTTCTGTTTCTTTTTCTTTCTTCTGTCTCATCTCTCTCCTGTCTCTCTACTAGTATCTTTCTCTCTGTTTTTTTTTTGTTTTTTTGTTTGTTTTTTTTTGTGATTGAAACTAAAACTGTACTACGGAATAACAACAAGTGCAACAAAACTAACAAATTTAATTTCTTAATTGTAGTCCTTTAAAATATGCTTGCAGCTTAATGACATTTATGTGTGGGAACTTATACAGTCCTGTGTAAAAAAAAATGGTACAGTCGGGGAAAGATCATTTAGGTGTGAATCTTTTTCAATATAATGGTGTGTTTGTAGAACCAAAATCAAGCTCAAAGATTTTTTCTGCTGATAGCGCTTTGTCCTGTATAATTTGCTTTCGTAAACAAAAGTTATGCTAAGTTTTGTGCCGACGAACAAAATCGAAATTACGCACTTCTATGTGCTCTGAGCGCTGAAGGGTTCGCGGTCATTTTGCGAATCGTACACAAGGCTGGGCGGGCGTGCGAAAAAGGATTTTTCTTGATTGTAGAACAATTAGTCATATCTCCAAAAATACTGCCGCAAAATGTGATGAATAAGTATCTTTCGCGAAGAAAGAGTGAATCTGTTCGAAACAACAATCCAGTGATATAGACCTACACTATAAAAAATGTTTCACGTAGCATTTATTGTCGAAGCGTGTATAGGCGTACATGCAGGTTAGATGCTAGGCAGGTAGAGATCGCGGCGCTGAAGATGTCAGTCGGACCGTCGAGAGTACCGGTGCACGAATGACGTGCATAACCTCAGATGAAACTTGTGATGATCATCCTCAGGAAAAAATGTTATTCACTACCTTCGTGATGACACAGCTGATAGGGTTCATTCATGCTGATGAATGTGTGACACAAGGTAAGGACTGGACTGGCACGTTGAGCTTTACAGATGTAAACTTTGAATCACAGATGTACCGTGATGGTGAGAAGGTGTTCGAGGGGAACCAGTCAGTTAGTTTGTAATTGTAAGGCTTCAGCTATGCACATTTGATATACTGAGCGTAGTAATAATTGTCAAGTGAAGGTGCAATCGTGAGCATTGCAGAGAATGCCTTGTGCTCTGAGAATGCTGAAGAACCATACGGACAGGGTAGATAAAGTGGGCATCTTTTCCTAGATGGTACAAATTATTATTCACGAATGTAGGTGAATTAGTTATTGAGGTGAGGGTAACCTCATTCGTTTTGTCTATTTAAGATAAGTATGTTTGGTATTTATGACAGTATAGTGTACAGTTAATTGTGAATAAGTGATATGGTAGGGGCTAATTGGGATCTTGTAGTGCTTGCTGACAAGATACATAGTTGGGTAAATGACATCCAATGCAAAAGATTGCATGGATACAATGACATAGTGCATCAATCGTAATTTAGCTCAATTTGGATTATGAAGGGTTTAAATAATTCAAAACATATATGTGAAGCCTAATGACTGTGTATAACATAGCAAACAGATATGTATATTAATAGTTTTAAAAAAAGTAATTAATATACGTGTGCCCAATATTACATAACATGCAGGTAATATGGACTTGTCAATGGAGTTTCTAAACATTTAAATATTCAGAATCAGCGGGGATTGAGCTATATTTTTGGACAATGTTAACAAGTATTAGAGCATGGTGATCAAGTCAATTGTAGCTTTTATTTAATTAGCATAGCAATGATAGCATAGCGGCCTCTAGTACCACTACATGACAGAAAAGTGAAGCATCTTGGTAAGAATAACTTTTGTTAATAATGAACAGGTTGTGTATTTTCTCAATTACGTAGAGCGATTTGTGTTCATATACAAAGACTGTAATTAGTGCTGTCATCTTCGTAAAGCCAGATAATAGCAATGCAGCTAGGGGCAAAGAGTACTAGCAGATGACAGAAAAGAGAGCAAAATCTTGAGATAAGGGGCCAACTAATTTATATTTTCTGCATAGATTGAGACATGCTAATTGACCCTCAGTCTAGCGGAGGCATTTAAACAATGTAATTCACCGTCCGAACTATAGATATGTTGAAGCAGTGGTTAATCATTTCTTCGTCTTTCCCGCAGACCAACGTTGAAAGCCATATGTATGCAACCCTAAAAATCTTAAAAAAGAGAGAAAACGTGGTCGTCATGACGCTTGGCACTTTTTACTTGCAATGGAGATTGTTGCAAACTCTGTTGATCAGGCCCAACTAAAGTCTAGCAGCGTCATGTTAGGATTCCTGTAACGTCTCAATCCGTTTCCGAAAAAACCTTGTATGTTCGAATTTGTAGAACTTCCAAAACTAAAGACAGTCTGAGATTTTATTACATGCAACTTCTAGTCTACCGCGACGATTCACGTTCTGAGCAAAATATTCATGCACGATCTTTTAGAAAATAGAACAGTTAATGGTACACTTGATAGGTCCCTACGCGCTAACTGACAGTTTCGCCTGGTATTCCGCCGATGTACGATCAATCGTACTGGATTGATAACAGATTCTATTACACCTTGATCTTATGCACACTTAAGAAAAATCAGCTATTGGTGTCGTGACTTTTGCGAAAGTCAATGATTCGAATTGTCGTTCGTCGTCGGCACGGCGAGACACTCTTCAAGCTAGCTACACTAAATGGGGAGGCTAGTCATAGGACATGGATTTTAATCGAGAGATAGTTTGGCAAGTGCAATGGAATTAACATTGAAACCTATTGACTGTATATCGAATGAAATCTTTGTTGGCGTTTTTACTTTTCTCGAGGAACAAACGCGATCACCGAGGCATCTTACCAGGTCAGTAAAAATCAATTTTGATATCTGGAAACTTTTGTTACTTTTATTATTCCATTTATGTCATAATTTGCAGTACAACTGTGACTTTAAAACATAAATTAATCAGGTTTTAATTTAGCAGATTAATGTGGCACCGTACAAAAGCTTGTTTGTTCATTTCATCATTGCTTTAAAAATAAAGTAGAGGTAGGTCGGGTGGGTATATATTTAGATTGGAAAATTACTGCAGGTAGGACGCCTCCACGAATTTGATTGCATACTACAATTTTTAGACGATGAAATGTGTACTCCAATTTTGAAGATCAAATACCCTTAAATCAAACTAGACCGTTCTTTAAAAAACAAAATCAATTTATACGTATATGGTCAATCTTCATATATATTTTTATCATATCCATAATAACATTAACAATTACCTCCCTTTTTCTTTGCAAGTAATACTTTCTCTATAGCTTGTAAACCTCTCTCTCTTCTTCTTCTTCTTCTTCTTCTTCCTTCTTCTCTTTCTTCTTCTTCTTCTTCTTCTTTTTTTATTTTTTTTTTGTTTTTTGGGGGTTGGGGGATGAGGGGGAAGAGATCACCTGTCTCGTCCTATCCGTAAGTAGTTCGGTGGGTACCATGCACCCGCTCTTTAGAGTGAGAAATGTAAACCGCTCCCCATTATAATTGTTTTTTTTAGGGGGATACGGTAATGTGGTTCGCTAAAGCTAATACACGTCTTACGCATTGAAATCCTAACCAGTAAAGCTGTGCATTTAGATAGCTCAGTATTGGATGATATGAAATATATTATGATGAACGTTCGAGATTAAAGTAAGAACATAGCGAGCCGACCATAATATAATCGTTGCGCATCACAATTTTCAATCTACATGGGTTGTAACGCCACTCCCCCCCCACCGCCGCCTATTTTCATACCTTAAAATTCCTCAGCCTGTGATAGACTAATAAATATCGATATCCCCGCCCGCCCCACGTATAAAATCTTTATTTGAAAATATATTACTAATAATACCTTATCTTTGTCTTGACTTCACATCGAAGGGCAGCCAGTTGCAGATACAATGCAAGAATCAGATCATCTAATATACTAAAGTATGTATTGTATAACGTAGTTGCCTCTTGTATTATTCTATATCCTTTAGGCAATTTTTTGTTTTTTTGTTTCTTCTCTTTTTTTTTTTTTTTTTTTTTAATCTAGATACTAGTCTTACCTGATCATCCAGTGTGGCTCGCGAGTGAGCCAACCTGGGGCTAAAATCAGGGTAAAATTGTAAAAGTGGCTGCTGTATGTTTAAAGTCTGTTCTGTATTAGACACCGCCACCCCCCCCCCCCACCATTTGCCGACTTCCTAAAAAACCGCTATATGGGTGCTTGAACCGACCTATTTAAAGGCTTTGGTCCCTGTCTCTGATAGTGTCCCCCGATAAATCTGGGTAAATTAAAACATTGTATTTTGTAAAAAAACCGGTAACCCTCTTTCTGAATGGTTCATCGCGTTTTTTCTTCTACAAGTTATGTTTTCTGTTTGTTTTGGATCGTTAAATAATCAGTGTTTTCTCAAAAAAAAAAAAAAAAGTGACTTCAAACGAGAGGGGGTGCTTACGATAACCCGTACCCTTGCTCTAGAGACCCCAGTCGCCCAAAGTGTTCTTTAAAATTATTTGAAGCCCCACCTACATGTATTAAAGTATATATTCTTGGCAACCATTTAAATACCATTCCAAGACATTATTGTTACTCCTTATTGCTCCTCAGCGTAGTTTTAGACCGTGAAAGACAAAACTAAAGAATCGATATGTTAGAAGTAACTATTTGTGCTCTCCATCTGCCAAAGTGTCTCATCGTTTTGGTGCCTTTGGTCGTAATCCATGGTAAAGTAAAAGTTATTTATCAATCGCATGATATGCAAAGCTTGCGCGAATGGTAGGCATTTGATATGGAGATGCAGTGATCCACTTATCTTGAAATCGGAAATACTTCATTTCTACCCCCCCGTCCATGCCCATGTCCAAGAGAATTTAATAGTTCAAGAACGTTTATCAAAGTTATACCAGTCTGTTAGTTTCGCTCGTCTTCTCTTCTTTTCTTTTTGTTGCCACTTGTTTCTGTTTTTTGTTTAGTTCCGTCCTGTGCTTGTTTGTTTTTGTTTGTTTAAATTATTTTAGCATGTATCTCACCGCGGTAGCCATAAGGACTACGAAATTTTGTTGGCATTATTTGTTGGTTTACTCACTATTCTAATTAATAATTAATTTTGTTATCATTTTCAATTTCATTTATTCGTTATTGTCCATAAAAGATTTAGATGGATAGATTATTTCCAATCGTGCGGAATTAGTTTGGTTTTAAAAAATATAAGGAAATATAAGTGAACGGTGTTGAGTAGCGGCCGTCAAGTATGTAAAAATCGCCCACTATAATGTAAAAATGGTCCCTCAATGCCCTCAAATGTCTCACCACGTCAACCACAAATGTAAAAATTGCCTCAAATGTTACAACACGTCAACCACGAATGTACAAAAATGCCCTAAAGTAACAACACAAATCAACCACAAATGATAAAAATGCCTCAAATTCACACATGTCAACCATAAATGTGAAAATGACCATATGGTCATAACATGTTGACGCACAAATGTAAAGTTTTCATTTTACCACTAATGTCTTAACATGTCACCCTACAAATGTATAATGCATCACATGTATTATAAACAATGAGGAATGTTGCTAAATGGAACAAAAAATGTTTTCAATTACATTATAAGCATAATCAGTAATAAGAAAGATTTTAAAAATCTTCTATATATATGTATTTTGTTTCATTCCTTCATTAATGTTTTTCATTCATTCGACTATGTTTCTAAAACACCGAGATCTGAGATAAAAAGATCGGGTATGGAATTATCTAAAAATTATTGCACCATTTTTGGCATTCTTTTTTCCTTTTTTTGGGTGCAAAATTGTCAACTTTCGTTAGTCTTCAAAGCAAATACTGGCGTCTATTTATGGAGTCTTTGTTTGATGCCGGTATAGCCTTACCAATCCCTAGTGTGGATGAAAGCTCCATTTCATGCGAAGACGACCCTCCCCATAAGGCTCTTGGAGAAAGGTGTAGAATCGAGCGGGGACAGTGCAGCTGCCCCCCCCCCCTTCAATAGGATTTCATGCACGAATTTTCAGAGACTCCTACTCACATGTCATGACAGTTATGTGCATAGATGGGCATAGTTTTACAAGAAAAATTGCTTTGGTTTAACGCCATACCATTTTGGCTCAGCTTGATATTTGTGAAAAGATTGGGAATGGCATTTTCCAATAAAATTTTCCGTAAACATGTCGATTGATGGAATAGAGGCTGCTCATATAATAATAACAAACACAAAAAAGAGCACCTTATAACCATGCCTCCAAATAAGTTTACACCATTTTTGCTCAGTTTTATCTAAAAAAGGACCTCATGTGACTTTCAAAAATGTGCCTTTTTTATGTGTGTTCAATCGCCATACCATATTGGATCATGCCGATTTTTACACACAAGGCCTAGCAGATAGTTTGATAAACATTACCAGTAAATCTTGTTACTGGACACTTCCCGTTTAACGTTAGCGTGTGGTGTGTATTGTGTGTATTGTGATGTGTATGTATGTGCCTGTGTGTGAGTGTGTGCATTTTGTATCTAGGAAGTAGTGCATGGTGTGTAATATTAATTGAAAATGTTTTGTTTCACATTCCGCATTATCTATGATACATGGAATGAATTTTTTACATGGAATGAATTTTTACATTTGCGGTTGACATGTTCAGACATTAGTGGTTAAATGAAAACTTTTTACATTTGTGTCGACATGTTATAAACATTAGTGGTCGTTTTTCATTTGTGGTTGACGTGTTGTGAGAAAAAAAAAAAAAAAAAAAAAACTTCATTTGAAGGGCATTTTTACATTTGTGGTTGACGTGGTTGTGACATTTTGGAGGGCATTTTACATTTCTGGTTGAGTCGTGTTGTGACTTGAGGCAATTTTTACATTGTGGTTGACTGTTGTGCATTGAGGGCATTTTACATAGTGGGCGATTTTCTACATTTGGAGGGCTCAACAGAACGGGTTGAACAAAGATCGACCAAAAAGTAACGAAGGTATGCCATGACGTTGCGAATGCTTTCTTAATTTGTTGTGTAATGTCAAATTTTATATATAACACAAATTAATAGTATTTTCAGAAGAAAGGCCTATTAGTTTTTTTCACATGTGGCGGTGGATATTACATCAAATTTATGTTCGTATCCATACTCATATGAAATAATGTATATTCCTGCTTATGTGAACCAGGCACAGGCAAATTGGAGAGGAGCTCGCAAGTGACGTCACAAATAAAAATTTTCGAACATTATTTAATTTTTCTGCATGCTTAAACCAATGAATTCCAGGGGGATGAATTTCCCTTTTATTGTATTTGAACAGAAAGACCTGCAAAATTAGAATTTTTGTTTAAAAAAAAAAAAGGAAAGAAAAAAAAAGAGCGTATCATCATTGACGCCCCCCCCCCCCCTGCCTCGCGGGATTACTACCAACGGTGACTTGTGAATTCATCTTTCCAATATAGTTTATTGTAGTAAACTCCCCCTGGAAGTGTTAGCAATTACCAACGTCAGCCAAGTATGAATGAATGAATCAGAGGCATAATACTTTGCATATTTTTTCTTTTTTTAGATTTTTTTTTTTTTTTTTTTTT
>CALNVZ010002974.1:41605834-41642904 GCA_940671915.1 Paracentrotus lividus
ATATATAATACAAGATGGCATGAAGAAAACAAACTCATAAATACATATGAAACATGAAACATATCATAAACATGGAATACAGAAACGTCCGTGAAATAAAATACAATGTAAGTATAATATGAGTTTACAATAAGGCTTACACTAACTCGACATCTAGCTTTTAAAGTGAGCTAAAATAATTTTTACAAATTTGGCAAGTTTGACAAACTTTTTGGATTGGTGGCATTAAGAGTGTGTTCAATGTCCAGTTTCAAATTTATACGCCAACATGAATCATGATACAAAACGCAATTACAAAACACAAACACAAACGCGATCAGCGGTGCACCGTTCAGTGTCAAAAATTTAAAGCTGATTATATTTCCATCGTCTTTAAATTCCCCGCTCTCAGAAAACAAACGTCTTCTCCTTTTTTTCACTTGCACCGGAAACTTACATTGCGAGAGCACATTTAAACACGTTTGAAAACTCAATACTGTTCAGTGTCGCATTTCGTTGCAATCGCGATGCTCAAGGTCGTAAAATTGAAGCTGATTGTGTTTTGAAACGCATCTTTTTCGGCGTTTAAATTTAAATTGAGATTTTAAACACGTTTACTTTTACGACTTGGGATGGGGGACAATGAACTCTCACTTTGTTTCTCTTTATATCAGCGTTTTGTAATTGCGTTTTGTATCATGATTCATGTTGGCGTATAAATTTGAAACTGGACATTGAACACACTCTAAGTAAGGTGGACATTTTTAGAGTGTTCGGACGAGTTCTGAAGTGAAAAGGAATTAATCTAATCCTGTCATTTTTGAAAAAAGGTCATTGGAGAACTTTGGAGAACTGCTTTTTAGTGGATCCTTCCATTTCCGCATATTATTTTCTTTCAATAAATATTTACTAATATACTAATTTACTAATATACTAATTTACTAAATAAGTACTTCGAATTGACTTGGTCAAAAGGTTATGTTCTTTATTCAATAATACATACCAGGTCTGCACTTTGGAGGACGAGTGTGGCCAAACAGAACGATTGAACAGCAATTGAGATTTGCGCATGAGGTCTTGCCTTTAAAAAAGAAAATAAAAAGATCATAGAAAACGCTCTACTAAATTTTCAATGGAATTGAATTATGATTTACATATCATTATTAAAAGGGCAATCATGGTTATGCAATTTTTACTTGATAAATGAAATATTTATCGTAAGCTTGTGTACATTTATGTCGGAAGCACCAATGTGGGCATATATTTTTTACTATTTTAGAAACCTATAGCAGTTCACCTCTAATGAATTTGATGAAATTTTGTTATAACACTAGTTAACTTGAAGTTAAGGAAAACTTCTTTATAACATTCCATCAAATAAAAGGTAAAAGAATGGCCTAAATATTTGATTAGATTTTAGCAAGCTCTACTTTTTTCAAATGCCCCTCCACTTTTCCTCCCTTTTTTTTTAATCAAACGATTGAATGAAAATATATAGGGTTTCCCGGCCAATTTTAAACTCTTTACAATCGAATTCGTTTATGTTCATTCAATTTAAACGATACCTCAAGGAGCGGAGCTATCATCGGTCTGTTGAAATTAACGTTTAAAATTTTAATTGCGATCACTTTTTGGACGAAAGTGCTTGTACGAAATGTCAAATTGATCGGAGATAGTATAAACTTGACCGGGAAAACCAATATTACCTTGATATACATGTATTTTAATTCGATTTTTATATATATATATATTTTTATATATATATATGCGGAATGTGAAATGTCTAATTATATTGAGTTGTGATTGTGGAAATAAAATGAACTTTAGCTTGAACTTGAGGTTATTTGCATGTTAAATAGAGTTTTAATATCAGTCTGCACGACTTACCGCCGACGGTCTCGCATCTTCTCGTTGCTTTGCATTTACGACCAAAGAGCCCTTCTTCCAATTCTGTAATGGGGATTAAAAATCATAATAAATAATAATAAGGTTTGAAAAAAAAAATGATTATAATAATAATCTTATTTATAAAGATAATAATAGCTTTTCAATGTCAATAACAATATAAATAACAATATAAATTGTATCTGTCGTTCAGTCAGGTTTTATGAAAAAAAAAAATGGGTTCAAACACGAAATCACAAAGCAAGTGGTAGAGTTATGGATAACGGATGGCTCTCAAAAATTTTACAATCGAAAATATAAGGCAAGGATTCCCATATTGTCAGTATTATTATTGTTAAAGAATTGTTAGCGTTACCTATTAAAAGTATATAAATTCTCGATCAAAATAATGAAGGGTCTGATACAGTTGTATAATATGCAGATGATACGGTATTTATACTTAACCACTTACATAAATGAAACATACAACGGACGAAAATAATGAACAATTAAACTAATCATTTATGAAGGAGCAAGGAGAGAGAGCTAAAAATCGAAAGAAATTATACTTAATTGATAAAGATTGCTGAAAGATATGTCTTCAAAGCGCCTTTGTTATAATTGTTAAAGGTGGTGTAGGCCTATCATTTATGATGAGTCTTTCTTACCACTGTTGCTGACATGATTGAAGTTTGGTGCAGCTATGGTTTGTGATAGGACCATGAGGGTCACAAAGAAGACCAAAGATGCGCTCCGAAAATCCATCTTTACGTTTGGTTGATGGTTAATACTCTTTTAATACTTCCAAACCAACTGCCAGTTCCTAAACGATTATTGTTTAGAGTAGCGTCTGACTGGATGTTCTTCTTCTTTTTAAACCGTCGAGACGTGTCGCAGTTTGTCCAGGAGTTGGCGAGTAATCACAATCATGAACCTTGTTTTAGGAATGATCGATATGTCAGGCTGATCGATATGATATGCCATAAGGTCTCCGAGACATGGGTCTGGAAATATAATACAAACATCTCATCACCCGATATGATAACCCCGGATATGTAATAGTCATATTTGTATATTTACAGGTTTGGTCGATTATAGCATGAATATTTCAATGTAAACATAATTAGTTGTCTTATTTTCTCTTAGGTTTTCCTCGACACATGTACTTCTTGATGGTTTACTTTAAGTATTTACTAATGCTTCATCGAATATAATGCAAAATATAGACCACATTCATCGAACGAAATACAACAGGAAATATCGATGTAATATGAAGGAATATATTAAAAGAAATAGCCGAACTTATAGGCATGGACTCTATTAGTAATAATGAAACACACTATATGATTTTTTTTATAAGAACTAACAATTAATGTACTTTTTTAACGCTTCCTTATGTGTTCCTTTTCATTTATATTCATTGATTATTAAGCTCATATTTATTTAATTCCCTGTCAACCATATATGACTTTGAAATACGATATTGCATTAACATGTTTGTTTGTTTTGTTTGTTTTTAATGAGAGTAGACCCCAAAACAAACAAAATGTTATGTTATACTGCTTTAAAGATTAATTGGTTTGAGGCTCATTTTGTTGTTTTTCCTCACTAGAGTCCGTTGAACAAGATTATATCATGAAAATGAATTTGAAAAAAAACTCATTGAATTGAATTAGAAATAAAGCAGACTGATGTGATCTTACCATGCAAAGACAAACAGAACATGACTGATGTCCTAAGTTTACTACAGTTCAGGTCAGGTATCGTCATCAAAATCAGAGTTTAGCCAAACCAAATGTGGAAGATATTTTCCTTACAAAGCTTTATGATTTACACAATTAGTGCGTTAGTTTAACGTCTGAGACGTAATTACAGAGTAATAGGAATACATAAAACAATATCGTGAAGAATCGGTTTTTGAAAGACTGTACTTCTGTTTGAAAAGGAAATCGGTTTGAAATTACATTTAAAGTACGTCTTCTCTAGATGGATGAAAATTTCTGATCCTACCTTTAATGATTTTACGTTGGTGAATCTCGGAAACCGCTGTTTTAAATCATATTTATACAGCTCTTTCTCTTTTATTAATCTTGCCCTAGAGTATGCTGGTTAAGATATATGTGAAATAAATGTAGGGTCCGTATGATGCATATTCCATATAGAGGATGACGTATGCATCGGGGTACAGGGGCGCAACTACGAAACTTATATTTTCGTCTAGTGCAGTATTTTGATTTGCTTTCATAATGGTCGAGTCCTTCTTTATATTTTCGCTAAGACCGTAACCAGACACACTTGAGCATTATTTTGTATCGCTAATTATAATCTAATAGTGACATTTTGTACTCCTCTATAGATTCATACTGGAATGCAACATAGTATCATATGGGTAGCTCAGCCCCTCTGCCATCCCCTCAGTGACCCGACCATAGCGGATAAACTTCGGACGGCGGGCTACTCTACGCACGCGGTTGGCAAATGGCACATGGGATACTACAAACAAAGTTGCTGGCCTACAAATCGTGGTTTCGATTCTTTCTTTGGTAAGTTTACAGGGCATGCTCAAATGCACAGATACTTCCTTCTACGAATCTTTATCAAGTTACATTTTTTTTAAAGGGGGCACCTAATGCATGATTTTTTTTTATGATGATATGTTTTAACAGTTTCATCCTTGTAATGCTCACGTCATAATTTTCTGTCGTCTCGATTTCATGGTGTTTAATTACCTTAATACGTTCCAGTGATGGGGTGGACTTGGGCACATTATACAAACAGGTGGTCCTTGTGTGTGTGTGTGTGTGTGTGTGTGTGTGTGTGTGTGTGTGTGTGTGTATGATCATGTATAGTGTTCGATTCAACATAAGATTGTTTGGAACCAGCAACCATGACCACATCACCTGCATGGCATCCCACTTTGGTACTCTACCGTAAAAGACTTCCTCACAGGATCTAGCATCAGTTCTGAAAAAGCATTGTATCGGCATCGGCTTGTGCATGTGCTGATAAAATCCTTTGTCAGAGCAGATGATAGATCCGCTACTACCTCATGCCAGTTGAACGTGACGTGGTTGATTTGTTGTGTCCACAGGCTTTTTAACAGGGAGTGGGGATTTCTACACACACAAGCACTACGGTGGACATCCAGGCATAAGCGGCTCGAAGAACTGGACAGGGTTTGATCTGAGGGATAACTTAGAGCAGGTTGCCCAGGACTACCAAGGAGTCTACTCCACCCATCTCTTCACCAAGAAATCACAAGATATCATCCGTCAGCATAATACCTCAAAGGTAATTGTTGTTGTTTTTATATTTTACGGCGCTTTCATTCATTATATGACTGGAGGATAATTTCATATATAAAACTGTATGCCGAAAGCTTTTCATATACCGTAATTCGATGCCAAAGAGTTTTCCTCTGCCGAAAAGTTTCTATACGCTAATAATTTATCAACTACTAAAAACTTCTTATCTGCTGAAGAAAGTATAATTTGCCGATAAATTATTATACGTCGAACACCAATGCTGAATAGTGCTCATCTGTCGAAAGGTTATGTCAGAACAGTTCTAGTATGCAGAAAAGTTTGTATATGTTAATAATTTCTCAACTACTAACAATTTCTTCTTTCCCGAAAAGTTCTCATTTGTCGAACAGTTCACTAACGCCGAAAAATCCATAGTTTGCCGAAAAAGTAGCATTCACCGAATTGTAATCATATGTCAAAACAGTTCCCCCATGCCGAAAAAATATCGTTCACCGAAAATTATCATATGTCGAACAGTTTACCAATGCCGAAAATTCTCATCAGCCGACAAAGTATCAGTCGCCAAAACGTAATATGTCAGAAAAGTTCTCTCATACCGAAAATTTCTCAGTTGCCAAACAGTTCACCGATGACGAAAAAGTATAATTTTTCGGAAAGTAATAATATGTCAAAAATAATATGCCGAAAAGTTATCGAATGCCGACAGGTTTTCATATGTCGAAAATTGTTCACATACCGAAAGGTTTTCATATGCCGAAAAGTTTTCATATGCCGATAATATCTTAACTGATGAAAATTGATTTTGTGCCGAAAATATTATCATGCGTCGAAACGTTCATCAATGCCGGAAAATTATCATTCGCCAAAAAGTTACGAAATGTCGAACTGCCTCTCCATGTCGAAAACTGTCATATCTCAAAAATTTATATGCCGGAAAATTATCATAATTAATGTTCCCATTGATCTTCTGACGTCACAGCCATTGTTCCTGTACCACTCTTTCCAAGCAGTCCACTATCCTCTGGAGGTGCCTAGTCGATACATGGAAGACTTCAATTACATCGCTAACGAGCGGCGACGAGTCTACGCCGGCATGGTGAAATGTATGGACGAAGCAGTCGGGAACATTACCAGGACGCTGAAGAAAACTGGCATGTGGGACAATACCATACTCATCTTTTCCTCAGGTAAGGATTCCCACCAGGATGGTGTTTCACCAAGTCGATCGTTAGGATACGAATGACTTACGAACGAGAGGAACATGTTCTTGGTAGCTATACTAATCACATGCTTTATAATTTAGCTTTATAATTTAATTGTTGATTTAGATTGGGACTTTGGGATGTGTCCAAGATGTAACACAGAGAAAGGTCACGTTTCTACATGTGAGTTATTTCGAATTTTTTTTGGCACATAAGGGGTCTAAAATTCCACATAGTTTTCTGAAGACCCCGTTGCCGCGTAATTACCTGTTCTGCTACTGGACAATTGGCAAACATGATAAGCAGTTAAAGGTTTCGAAGTTATCTCTTTCTTTTTCCTTTGGCCTATGTTTAACAAGCAATGAAACTTGAGTAGGTATTTGTAACTATTAGAGGATCAGAAGTAGGACAAGCTGTCAGCTCTCCGCATTTGCCTCTCCAAACAGTTTAGAATATCTGTCACGTCTTTTGGGAGGTCACATTAATTTTCGGTCCCAGGGGTAAATAATGTTACCTGAATGAATGACCAACCAAAATATCAATTTTTCTCGCAGACAATGGAGGGAATTTCAACTATGGTGGAAACAACTGGCCCTTGCGTGGTAAGAAAAGATCGTTTTTTGAAGGTGGTATCAAGGCCGTAGGCTTCATCGCCAGTCCCCTGCTTCCGAAACGAGTTCGTGGCTCAGTCAATACTAATTTATTTCACGTCACCGACTGGTATCCGACTCTAGTCAGAGGAGTAGCGCGAGGTAGTCTGAAGGGGACCCACCTCGATGGACACAATTTATGGAAATATCTACTTTCCAGAAGGAGGTAAGCAATGAAACTAAATCTAAATTTGTGTAGTCCCAACTCACTGTATAAAATATTTACTCTTTCATAATAAGTGGAATATTTTCTATTTAAAAAATTACTCACCACGTCTTTCAGACGGTTTATGTAGATCATTTTAATCTTATCAATTTCGACCGCAACTCATTTTTTTTTATTTTTTTTTTTATTTATTATTATTTTTTTAAAAAACTTTATCAGGCTGTATAGAGAGTGGTTTGCAGTTTAAAAAGTGCATTGTATTGATCGGCAATGGCAATTATTTAATTTAGATGAAAGTATGAACTTTAATTTGGTCACTCTAAATTCCCGATACAAAATCTGAGAGAATGTGGAGGAGAGGTTGACGGTAGGGATGATAACGTACAAAACAGGAGACATATTATTAACATTTACATTAAATCAACTGTGACAATGCGCATGTCATCTTACGTAGAATGCTCAGCTATCACTTCATGTGTAAAACGGATTCAATATCTTCTTTCTTTCAACTTGACTGCATGTTAGAACGCAGAAAAAGAAAAGCTGGCCTCGGAAAGAGATATTACACAACATCGACACGTATTCACCTATCTTCAGTGAGCTACCTCGATGGTTTTCAATTTACTTCCCAGCAGCTATTCGTTATGAAAACTGGAAACTTCTCACGTCTCAGATTGGTGGGTTTAAATGAATTATATTGAAGAGTGTGTGACGTAGAGAAGGTTATTCAAATTCTGTTCGCTGCTTCTATAATTTTACATTCTAAATTGTTTTTTTTTATACTATGCATAGGCAGGGGAGTCATCGAATTTGTCTAGCCTAGAGATCACATAGTGTACATGCGCACAGGAGGAAAAAATAAACTGAGTATAGAGTTGTCTACGTCGATAACTCCATGATAAGGGATTTCTTTCATTCAGGCGATGGGGGAGGGGGTCGGTAGATCACATTTTAAGCGGGAGAGCAGATTCAGGCAGAACATTGAGTCTAGATTCTTTGTAGTCTGCTCATAATAAGTCGAAAATTACCTACAGATAACTATGTTAAATGAAATACTGTATACTCATTTCATTTCGAAACGTTCGTATTTCATTTGACATAACTCCAAATCGATTTTTAAGCAATGACAATAGATCGACGCCATAACCAATGAACTTATTGTTTAATTTCCTGTAATTTAATTGTAAGTAATCCTTCCTTTTTTCTATTTGCATTGAAAATTATTCTCTCTTGCTAAAGGAAGGAAAATTTCCACAATTCATGGACTGAATATTAATCATCTTGTCTTATCTTATCTCTTGGACATCAATAGGAAACAAAAGCTGGGTACCGCCTCCGGAGTCCGGAGAGAACACCATTCATTCTACAGATCCACCAGATAAAAAAGTTTGGCTCTTTAATCTCGATGAAGACCCTAATGAAATGAATGATCTATCGTTAGAGAGGACTGACATGACTTACTTTCTTTTAAATCGTCTTGGGTCCTATCTTCGAGGCTCTGTTCCTATACACTACCCTGGACCCGATATACGAGGGGACCCTGGATTGCATAACAATTCCTGGAGTGATTGGGTTATAGACGAATAGCAATTAGTCAATTATTTAATTAATGATGTACATGTAAGCCGTTTTCCTGAACGGAGAAAGAGAGACAAATGAGAGAGGTGGGATTGATTGATCGATAATAATAATAATAATAGTTACATTTATATAGCGCTGAATCCATATATCCACCTTGGTGTTTCTAAGTAATAGCTATGCTACCCCGAAAGGCGCTTACAACATTCAAGGAATTGCTTCCTACCGGTACCCATTCACCTCACTTGGGTCAAGTACGACAAATTTGCAGGTTGACACCTTGCCGAAGGATGCTAGTGGTATGGACGGGATTCGAACCGCGTACCTTGTTATCGTAAATCATTGATTGATTGATATGTTTATTTATACACGGTTAAAAAGCCCAAACAGTTACAAGACTGGTTTCCATTGGGGCCGTGATAAAAATACAAAAATTTCGAAAAGGTTCAACATGAAATACAAACATTACGAAGACAAAATATGCATATAACTTAAAATATAACAGCAATACAACATTAATACAACAATATAAATAATGCAATAATACTGAAATTACAATAAATAACTTAAAGAAAACATTTTGTGAAAACAATATTTATACCATGAACACATAGTTTGGCATAAATTGGAATAATTAGAAATTCTGGAAAAATCGTGTATTATGAGGACTTACAGTTATATAGAAAATCAAGATGATGAGAATGTAGTAAAAGTTACAAATATATGGAAATTGACAGTTAAATTAAGAATGTATATGTTGGCCTATTAAGACTTTTGAAATAGGCTCCTAACACAAATAAAAACAATATAGATATAAATTATGGTGAAATTAACATAATGTATATAATCATATGATTTTGAAACGTATATGGAGTAATTAAAGTTTGAATTGTTACGAAAGAAACAATTGCAAAAGAAAGGCAACAAACACTCACATTAGTTCATATCTAAACATTATACTGAAATGAAATATATCAAATAGAGCTGTTGAAACTGGGAGGAACATACATGTATATTATGTAACTCAAATAGTCTAAATGAATAAAGATGGTTCTCTGTCATGACTATGGTATATAGTAATGCTATCAATTTTCTAACCGTTTGAGACCATTATTGAAAGTGCATTTTGATTGTGCCCTTTGAATTTCATGGGTCAAAGAATTCCATAGTGTGGCCCCTCTGTATAAAAAATGTCCGTTTTGCAGATTCTTTTTTCGGTTTGATTGTATCAATGCATAGACGTCCACTTCTCGTATCATACGGTCTCTCCTTGAAAACAAATTTATTACTTAAATATGAAGGGCCATTATTGTTTAGTATATCGAACATCATTAAAGCAATATTCTTTTTCCCTTTCTTTTCGAGTGTATCCCCTCCAAGTTTACTTCGATTGTAGTTTCCCGACGAATCCCAAGGGGTGTTATTTATAATACGAGCTGCTCGATTTTGAATCTTTTGGAGATTATTCTGAAGGCACTTGCCACAATTTCCACACACTACATCGCAATATGAAAGATGGGATAATACCAAAGCATTATAAACCAGAAGCATTGTATCTTTATCAACTATATTACGTATCGTTTTTAACATATATAGACCGTTACTACATTTCTTTTGAATAGATTCAATGTGGTTTGTCCATGATAGGTTTTCGTCAACAATTACTCTTAAATGTTTACATTTCGTAACTCTTGTCAGAGGGTTTCCTTCGATGTTAATATTTATATGCGTATTTTTCAAAGATTTCAAACGATTTTTAGTTCCTAAAAAAATTTATAATCGGTTTTGTTTACATTCAAACTTAACTTTTGTTTGTTTGTTTTTGGTTTTTTTAATAAATTTATTGATAAAAACATACATCTTTGAACAAATTATGTAAGTCATCGATTTTACATGAAACAATAATAATAATAACTAGCATTTAGTGCGCTCTACATAGTAAACTATATCACAGCGCTTACAAAAACAAGAATATTAATAATACAAAGTAATTGACATGATTAACAAAATAACATAAAAAGTAGTTAATAGATACATGTACGACAATAGATAAGACTTCTAGTTCCTTACATATTTGATACATTTATTGATACTCATTAGGAGAGATGTGTTTCAGAAGCTTTTTAAATTGGTCTTGAGATGTGGCTTCCTTGATGAAGGAGGGATGCTATTCCATGTTTTGCTTGCTGGACCGTAATATTGCGGTCACCAGCTTTAGTGCGTGTCTTAGGTATTGTTAATTAAAATCTGTTTGTAGAAGAACGAAGATTTGGACGGGTGGGTTATGAGGTGTAATCTTTAATATATGTGGCATTTGGTCATGAAAGGCTTTAAAAACAAACAAAAGTATTTTGTAATAGGATCCTTTCCTTGATAGGAAGCATGGGTGTCGATTGTGGGGGGATAGGGGGATGCATCCCCCCAATAATTTCGGTGGGGATGTGTGACAATCATCCCCCAATATTTTGATATCAAGAAAATAAAAAATATTATATATGTCCAATAAACATGATAAATCTATCTATTACAAATTCGTTATCATATAAACAGTTTTATGACATTATTACAGTATTTTGCAGTCAAAATGCATATTTCTGACATTCAAAATCCAAAATTTCTCACTCTTTCGTTAATCTTCCTCGTGTGTGTCTGATACTTACACAATACACCGTGTAGGTAACATGGATAATGGAAGCGCAGATTTTACTATTCACAATTAAAAAAAAAACAACATTCTAATCGATGTAATCAGGGCACCGATCCAGGGTGCATAGGGGACAGGTGCGCTCGATAAGGAAAACTGAAAGCATAAGTATTCCTCCTCAAGAATCCACGATGGTTTTGATAAAAGTAATGAATATTGAAGAGTCTGTAACACTATCTCGGCACCCGCTGATCTCGGCTTTCATCGAAAAAGGTAACATTTTTGGACTTGGCCATTGATTATATAATAAACTTCCAGTATTCTCGGGGGTAAATGCCTCTATTCAAATTAGTCGCTACTTTGCTCTCATTTAATGTAAAAATTGCCTGAAAATTTTCAGCTCGCGCTTCGCGCTCGCATAATATAAGATAGTGCAAACTGCACTTGTCTTTGTTCATCTTTTATGCATGTATTAACGTCACGATGGTACGTTTAAAACACCAACTCCTCCCTTTTCGTGCTCCCATGAAGTTGCAAGTATCTTGTTTCATCAGGTCATTATTATTGAGAAAAATTTTCAGCTCGCGCTTCGCGCTCGCACGATATTACCCTAACTGGAATTCGTCCATATTTCTATAGATTTGCGTTTGTTGGCATTACGTCATGATGTTTCCGCTTCCAATCACCAGTTAAAGCCCCCTAGCCCTCCATCAATTACGCGTTTATAGTCATGTAACGCTACAAATACCATGTTTCAGTTCAATATTATTGAGAAAATTTTTAGCTCGCGCTTCGCGCTCGCATTACAGCCCTATTATCAACAATATACTAGTACTCACATGCATATGTATATATGTGTATATCTGTAGACATACATCATGATGGCCCGCTTTAATAAACCAGATAAAGCTCCTTCCTCGTTTCGCGTTTGCATTATTGTATAAATATGTCCATTTTATTGCACTAATATTGAGAAAATTTTCAGCTCGCGCTTCGCGCTCGCATAATGAATTTGAATGTATTGTATTAGTAAATACTACATAGCATGGCATGTGTGTATTATCTATAGCCATTACATCCTCATGGTCCCCGTTTAACAAACCAGTTAAAGCCCCTTCCTCGTTTCGCGCTCAAATTATGCTACACTGCCCCATTATGTCACTATTAATTAGAAAATTTTCAGCCGCGCTTCGCGCCTCGCATATACAATACCTTTTTTCATATTTATATGCATGTGTGTATACAAGCATTACCCAACCCCATCAAATGGACACTGCGATCATATACCATCGTATGTGTCACATTGAGGAAAAAGGAAATATCGACGATCATCCCCCCCCCCCAATCGCCAAAACAAATCGACACCGTTGATAGGAAGCCAATGAAGAGATTTAAGGGGAAGGAATAGAGTCATGACGGCGATCTACCTTGAATATTATACGGGCTGCCCAGTTCTGTAAACTCTTGAACTCTTTAAATATACTTGTGGGACAGATGTTAAGAGAGAGTGACAATAGTCTAATCTAGATAAAATATGACAACGAACAGCACCGTGACATGTGTCTTCCGATATGTACTTTCTAATTTGAGATATTCTCAAATGGAACCTGACAGACTTACATATATATTCTTGTTCAGACATGGACATGTACAGTCTAAATATTGCACCAAGATTTTTAGATGATTTAGATGGTGTGATACACGTTGAACCCACATTGAGAATAACATTTTCAAGACGACGAAGATTACATACAGAACCATTGAATATTTTCTTGAACTAAAGTGTTATAAAATGTATATAACGCTTTAGCTTTACAACATTTTTCTATCTCTGAGCGATCATAAATCATTCTTTTAAATACACTGTAAATAGAGAGTTCATGGAAAATGATCTTTTTATTTTCTGCCTGAAAAAAAGATGAATAAATTGCATATTTTGCATATAAGATCAGAAAATTTAGGGTTTTTAAACGTTTGTTGTCTAAATTATATTTAATTTAGACAACAAATTTTTAATTAAAGTAAATTTATTGAAAGAAAATCTTATCTTGTAGAGTATCTGTACAATGTTACTAAATATTATCCAAAACAGCTTCGTCTGTCGACAGTTTACAAATAAATGAACAGTGTCGTGTATTTCACCGTCGAAACTACACAAAGGATTATTATTTATTTTCCATTTATACAAATTGTATTTATGCGGTATTAGATTTTGTAACAGCTGATAGTTGAATTCTATGATCTTGTTTTCTTTCATAGATTGTAGATTAAATTGCCATATCAAATTCCAGTTAATTTGTTCTTTTTTGTCTAATAATTCCTATTTTTTTCAGCTGCTGGTTTAACAATGTTATTGATCAGAATCATATTGTAAAACAATTTATTTTTTCTTTTATTATTTACATTAGTAAGTACAGTTTTCATAATACCACTGATGTCTGATTCTGTACTATGATTTAATTGCCGGTCTATATTTTTTCTCCATTCTTTTGGAATAGCATTTATACCAATATTGTACTCTTGAAACAAAGAAGCATGTTTATTTTGAAATAAATGTGTAAGTTGCTTTAGTGACATTAGGTTTGACTGAACAGTAATGTCTTTTATTTTCATGATACCTGCGTCAAACTATTTTTTTAAAGAATATTACATTTCTATTGTAATCTTTTATATTCGAATTAAACCATAGTTTTTCATTTTGAACATCGATGTGCTCTAAATCAATTGCAAGATTACTTTTATTTTGAATGATTCTTTTAAACTAAACCAAGCAAATATCATTTCCTTATATTATTAAGGCATCTTCATTTTTTCTACAAAGATCATTATTTCATCTTTTTTACAGTTACTATTTAACATTTGTTTTAAGCCACCTAATTTATGAAAAAAAAAACCTGTCAATTATTTTACTCCAATTAGAATCTAAATTGGAGAAATAAAATAAAATCCATTTCAGTAAGAAGCTTTGAAGGAGACTATCTAAATCAACCATATTTAGTCCTCCAAGATCATATTTTGAACAAACAACACTTAATTTTACTTTGTCTTTCTTGCTATTCCATAAAATAAAAACAGTAAGAAATTTATATTTTTAACTACCTTTTTTGGCATTAAAATCATTTGTGCGTTGTAAATTATTTGAGATACTAAAAATGTTTTTGTGATCGTTATTTTCCCAGATAGTGTTGATGCTGCAGTCACACAGACATTTACGTATAGATACTTTTGTGTTGTTTTTATCTTATTTCATCTTCCATTCTATTATTTCTTACGTATTTCTTTGTTTTACTTGACGAACGAAATTATCAATATTTTCACTATTGACTATGACGAGCGTAACTCAACGTAAGTGTCTGTGTGACTGTAGCATAAACGTCTAGATTTACAAATACGAATAATACTCTCTATTTTTGAGGTTTTGGAGGTCCAATTATGATTTATTATGTTTTGTTCATTCTTTCCGAAGTAAACACCTAGTATCTTTACATCAGAATCAGTTATGGGTATACCATTTATGTTATCTCTAGATTTACCGCTGACATCTACAATGGAACATTTTGACTTATTTAAGTGTAATCTAGAAAAAGAGCTAAAATTTTCAATTGTTTGTATTACTTTTTTTTAAAGAGTCTTTGTCATCCACAAAAAAATGTTGCATCATCAGCAAATTGTAATATCTTTATTTCTACAGATTCAAAAAGTTTTATTCCTTTGATTTCTGGATCTCTTCTTACCTTAATTGCTAACACCTCTACGACAATAATGAACAAAAGTGCCGAAAGGGGGCAGCATTGACGCACACCTCTTGATATGCTTATTTCTTTTGTTAACCATCCATTTACGCTTACACTGCTTTTCACATTTGTATATAAAGTGGTAATCCATTTACAAAAATCATTTTTTTTAAACCAAATCTTTTTAGACATTCAAATAGAAAATCCCAACTAATACAGTCGAAAGCTTTTCGAAAATCAGTTAGCAGAGCTAATCCTTTATGTGATTAGTTCTGTACATTTTTTTTTTTTATCCCGATGGTACCCCATTTTCTTTGCTCATTTTTTTATAGTTCTGTACATAATAGAATAAATCTTCAATTAATCGAATGTTTTCTGCTAGATTTCGCCCTTTAATAAATCCAACTTGGTCATTTGAAATTAATGTTGGAATTACTCTTTTTATTCTTTTTGCCAAAACAGAAGCAATAATTTTATAATCATAGTTCAAAAGGGAGATTGGTCTCCAATTTTCTAAATTACATTTGTCACCTTTTTTATGCAACAAATTGATTATGGCTAGCTTTTGGGTGTTTGATAATTCTTTTGTTCAAAACATTCGTTTGAAGAAGAGACAAGTAACATTTTCACATCTGTCCAGAACATATCAATTCTAGTTGTAAACTTAAGGGGAAGAGGGCGCTATCACTCTACGCAAAGCGAACGCGGCCATAGACTTTTTGTAATTTGCACAGTTTTTTCACTTTGTTTTCGTGATTATGGCGAGCAACTACCTTTTCAAAGAAATGATCAACTTGAATAAGTACGCTAAGAGTCTGAATTTTTCAAAAATAGGAATAACTTATTGCAAAGGGAAAAAAAAGTCCTGTCACTTGAGTCAATTCGAAATCCTAGTAAGATCAAATTCCTGTACAATATGGCCAATTTTGCTCTCAAAATAGCTCATACGCTGTATAGTCATCTTCCTCGATTACGCATAATTATATTACACCTTAATGATCAAGCAGTTTTTAAAAGCTTGAATTCTCAGCTTTCCAAATATGGTACATTCATTTCGATTGGTTAAAAAAAAGTCCTGTCACTTTGAACATTATCACAAACGAATCTTTACTCGATGGGTCAATATTTCCGCATATCACATGCATATCGCATGTGGACGGCGTCTTCGCAAGATGTGACAAGATCACTATTTATATCAATAATCGTTAGGAACATCAATCTATGTGAAATAAAGATTCTGATTACTACTTTAGCACAATGGTGTTATAGGCTTGCCAAAATGTCTTTTCCCCCAATCTGGTCTGAAGCATCTACCTACGAAAACTATGATAAAAGTTCAATTATTTATTTCATGTCCATGACGTATTTCCTCGAACGGATCGACTGATAATACCATTTTACCGACAGGGAAGTTTTCTTAGGCGAGTTTGCATGCAGTTGTCAATCGGTCGCTTCCCGCCGTTAGCGCGGGTTTTGTTGACATTAATGTAGAGCCGTATAATTTTCTGCGCCGCTCAGATGCATGTATTTCCACTAAACTCATGAATGTAATGTTGCGTTTCCCCTCCTCAAATAATGGACGCGTCTTTATGTTAAGATTTAATGTCATACGTTAGATTTACATTTCACGTGGAGTAGAATTGATATGATATTGATAAAACTCGATGTTTAAGACATCACTCCCTGGAGCTTTATTTTTGGCAAACTCAAATATAACTTGCTTAAAATTCCAATTCTGTTACGGGGAATTCGCAAGATTCTGCTAATTCATTAGTTAGAATGGGGTTTTGTAAATCAAACAAATATCTATCTAAATCTTGTGGAATTTTATGTACACTGTAAAGATTTGTATAGAAATTATGAATACATTTTCTTATCTTTTGCTGACTCGTTACATTTATACCTTTATCATCACGCAGTGAGAGGATTGAGCTCTTATCAAAATTTCTTTTTTCTAATGACAAGAAATATTTTGAGTTTTTCTCACCTTCTTCAAACCACTTAACTCTTGACCACACAATTGAGCCTTGACATTCTCGTTTATATATTGTTGCAAGTTCTTTAGTTATTTGTTCGTGTTCATCTATAATTTCCGGCATTTTCTTTTCATCGACATTCCACATTTTTTTCATTCAAATCTTGCAATTTAGTTTCTAATCTTTTGACTTCATGTTTCCTTTTTTTGTTGTTTTATCTTTTGAATAATGGATAGAATATTCTCTAATTCTAATTTTACAAAGTTCCCATGCATCTCGCCATGATATACCTGAATTGTTCTTTTCTTTAATGACTTCATTTATGATGGACCTTATCTCTTTATAATAATCAGTTTTGGTCAACAAATTTGTGTTAGGTTTCCAGAATCCTGGTCCATGTTTAGTGCAATTACCTTGATCGTTAATGCAGCGGTCACAACTCGCCGTACCTTCGACGTGCAACTCCCTACGATGGATTTCGTAGAAAATTCGTGCAGCGGAGGTACCTCGCAGGTACATTGCATGTACGACGTGCAGAAATTGTTTACAATACCCTTACTATAGAATTGCAGGAATCGCAGAAGTTGAATTAGGACCTGAGCGTGCATTGCACATGCAACGCAGGCTACGTCGATGGCACGTGCCCCGTAGCCTACGACGAGTTGTGACCGCCGCATAAAGTGACTGCGTCGTGGTCACCACATACTACTGGCCTAATATCAGTCTTAACACTTTCATTTCTTAAATCTTTGCTTACCAATATAAAATCTATTCTGGATGCTACGTTTGCATTTGTCGAAAATGTACCTTTCTCCATATATCTATTAACAACAGTCTTCTCATTAGTTATTTTATAAATCTTGGAGTTTTATATTGTTTTTTTACATTAAAAGTATCATTCTGGGGGTTCAATACACAATTAAAATCTCCGCCTATGATAAGGTGTGTTTGGAGATCAAACATATCGAAATTTTGTATTATAGGTTTTCCCGGCCAAATTCATACATTTATCATTCGTTTTCATTGAATGTGTATTCAAATTCGTGTGTTTGATGCGACAGACTGACTTTAGTCAAACAATTTCGTGTGCATGGTCTCAAATTCGGTTTTAGGCACTCAAAGTAATGGTTGCAAAGTTCAAATTCGGATATAGTCATTTAATTTCATTCTTTGAGCATTCAAATTAGTGCGAATTTGAGTATACGGAATGAAATGTCAACGAAATTGAATGGTTATTACCGAATGTATATGCTTATTATCTGAAGTAGAATGCGCAAATACGAAATCAATCACAATAATCGTTAATTTTTATGATTGAATATGATTTTGACTGGTAACATTTCGATGCATCAGCGTTTTTCCCGAAAATGAATGCCTCTAACATGCAATTGGTTGACAAAACAATGAAATTGACCGGGAAAACCTATAATATATTGTACACATTTTTGAAAAACAATTCACGTTTCAAATGATAGTTTGGGGCGTAGATATTAACAATAATGTATTTTTTCGAGTTGATTCCGCATTTTATAATCAACAGTCTACCATCATTATCTCTATATTCCGATAAAATTTTAATTTCATTTTGTCGTTTTATCAAAATAGCCACTCCTCTTTACCATTACCATGGTTAGATAATATTATACCCTTCCATTCGTATCATATTGTATGTTCCATTTCTTTTTACCAATGTGTTTCTTATATAAGAGTAATTACAGCATTTTGGTTATTAAACCACCTAAAACACATTTGACTTTTAAGTTTGTTACGTAACCCATTACAATTTTGGGTAGTTATCATTATTGACATCATAACAGTTTGTGTTTATATACGTATATATCCATATTCATTTTGCATTTATTAAAACATTTGAACATTTTCCATTGTCCATAGCTTGTTTCTATAGGGCATGTTGTTTCGTTGTTAAACATTTCATTTCGATTTTTTTTTTCTCGAGTTTTCCTTTTCCGCTTTCTTCCTTTCTTACTTCCTTTCTCGTTGCAATTTGGGAAGTCGAGGGATTCTAGGGTGATTTCTGAGTGCTCATCTTCGTTGTCTTCATCGACTTCTGATTCGTTGGAGTCCGATTCTGAGCTCGATTTTCCTAGGTAGCGCGTTATTTTCATTTGAGCATCACGAAGGTTGATGGGCTCGCTATTACTTCTCGATCTCAAATCGACTAATGCTTTCTCTTTTACTTTACTATCATTCATGTAATTTCCTTTCTTACTTGCCGTTTGCGATCGGTTTAGTGGAGTGGATGCCATTGACCTTTTCGCTGGTTCCTTTTTGTTTTCGACTGATGTACCTTCACTGTCGATGTCGGCGATGCGAGCGGTGCTTCCAGACGATGTTTCCGTTGTCTTGGTAACCGCTGCAGCTCGTTGTGTGTTAGATGGTTCAGTGCGTAGTTGCGTAGGCTTCTTTGATTTGCACGCATTTTGCATGTGGCCAACATTTTTGCATAGTCGACAAACCATTTCATTGTTACATTTCGATCGATGGTGACCAGATTGAAGGCATTGACAACAAATGACATTTGACTCTTGAACTTGGCCAGGGTGGAAAATTCGCGCCTTGAAACTGTAAAAAAACGCACGAATCTCGGGATGGGTTGGGTGGGTGAGTCTATGTACACGACACGATCTCCTGTAAGACACTGGGTCAGTTTTCCATCAACTCGTAGTTTCGGATACATGATGAGGCCGTGTATCTCAAGACTCCTCCTCTCAAACTCATCACTTATCACACTATCATGAACAGAGAGAGGTTATCAACACTCTTGTAGAAAATTCTCTTTCATTAGGAATCATTGGATTTTTGTCATACACTCTCACTGTCGAATCTCTGATCTGAATTCCATTTGTTATCATGTTTATTCTGTTTTGCCTCTCATTTATGTATAGCCTCCAGAGGCCTCCTATTTTTTGTATTCCGTGTACATCTTTAATGTTTACACTTTTACAGACAACTTTACACGTCTCTTCTAGTTCGACTCTTGTATCTCCAGGAAAATGTCATGTGTATAACAAAGACTGGTTTACCTTTGTCTGGTGCCGCTTCGGATATCGCCGCTTATTTTGATCAAACCACTTTTTCACATGTAATAAATCTTCATTAAATTTGTTTTCTAAATCAGTGTAGTCTTTGCTGGCATAATATAGAATTGTGTCATCTGCATACATATTAATTTTTCAATTGTTAAGAACTGTTGGTAAATCGTTTATGTGTAAAATAAAAAGAAGTGGCCCAAGGATGGAGCCTTGGGGAATTCCAGATTGGATGGGTAAAAAGTCAGATAAAATACCATGACTTGTCGTTTTTTGATATCGTCCATGTACATAACTTATGAACCAATTAATTGTATGTTCCCTAATACCATTTTTTTTTTTTTTAAATAAGTAAATCAAAATCAACGGTGTCGAGCAGACCACTTTACCTTGATCAAAGCTCTTTAACCATTCATCTGTAGTGTTAAGCAAAGCAGTAGCCGTTGAATGTTTTGGTCGGAAGCCAGATTGGGAATCATTAATTAGGTTATTACTATTCAAATATACATATAGCCGATCAAAAACTATACGTTCTAGTATTTTCGATAAGACCGGTAAAATTAATATCGGTCTGAAATTACAAGGTTCATTTGTTTAGCGCTTACTCTTGCCTTTTTCCAATCGGTAGGTACACATCCACTCCCAATAGAAACATTTATTATGTGTGTTAACGGCTTAACAATACTTGGAATTGCTAGTTTTATCAATTTGATCGGTATTATATCACATCCCATTGCTTTGTCATTTGACAGTTTTAGTAAATGTTTCCTAATTTCACTTTCATTTACTGAGATAAGTTGAAAGTTATTAACGGGGAAAGGAAAACTAGTTTGTGTTTCCAAATAATTCGGTTCGGTAGGTTTTGTGCTTTTTATATTGCTAGCAAGTGTCGGACCCACTTTGACAAAATAATCATTCAAATTCTGTGAAATCTTTTTCGAGTCATAAATTTCTGCATTCCCAACTTTCAAATATCGAATTTTTGTATTTTGTGGGTGACGTGTGTGTGAGGGGTGTGTGTGTGTGTGTGTGTGTATGTGTGTGTGTTGTGTGAGTGAGTGTATGTGTGAGGGATGGGTGTGTGTGTGTGTGTGTGTGTGTGTGTGTGTGTTTGTGTGTAAAAGCGTGTATTCTCAATTGAGAGCTTTCGGCATGTTCAGTAACACCGTATATCTATCCTCTCAATGAAAGTAATGTTGATACAATATTTCGCAGGTGTATAATCTATATTTTAATGCCCACTTATGTGGGTTCTTCTAAATAAGAATTATGATATCAAAACCATTTAATTCAGTGAGGCTCTTTCCACGGTGTACCGATAACTTGCAAATTGTCATATATTCTGAACGTATGTGTAAGAAGTGATGTTTCTATTTTTATCAAATAACTGTAATATGCTAATATCATATAACGTAAACGAAAGGACATTATTCTGTATTCAAGATAAGAGTTGATTAACTGAAGTGACTTTATTTCTTTATTCCTTATTTTATTTATATCAATCTTAATCACTATGATTATCATATTATCAGAAATTCCCGAATGCATACATTAAGCTTTCTTTTCAAGAACTAACAGATATCGGGAATATATCATAAATTTGCATTCTATAATTATTGTAAGTATTGTAATAACTGGAGGTTTTTTTTTTTCATCTTATTTGTAATTTTATAGAGTATTAGTTATTATAAGATATATATTGCATAAAACAAATTTTGGTGTAAACACACTTTCAATGGCATTACTAGTATACCAAAAACTAATTTGAATAAACATATTTTGAGATTCTTACCAAATACAATCAATTGTGACAAAGGGTCTCCTGTTTTTTTTTTTTTTTTTAGTTTTTTACTTTTGACCTGTCAAAGTTAGGGGGTCCGCTTTACACCCACTTTCCCCTACAATTCTAAAATCATGCCTAAAGATGTAGAGTAAATTCGACGGGAACCCAAGTAGGCATAGAATATAAATACACATTAATAAAAACACATTTTTATATCAGTATTCATTAAAAAAAAAAACGATCAAATCTCAACCAGGCCGTCACTCTCAAATAGGCTACTCGAAAAATATCGGTGTGAATGACGTCATGACATACGCATGGCATGTTAGAGCCTTCAGCCGTCTACACGTTAATGATTTTGTCCTAACAAATCTACAGAGTGAGTCAAAAATAATGTCCCATCATTTTGAAGTTGTCTTGTGAAAAGTATGAACACTTAATCATGGGGTTTCATGATATTTTTTGATAAAGTCATCCTTCTAGCATATGTTGGTACCATTTTCATTCGGATCTTTGCACGCATGACTGAATACTAGACAATCTCCTGAAGACGGTAAAATGCGCCAAGTGGCTGGGTGTTGACAGAATAATGTGTTCACACTTACCCACACACCCTCTCTCTCTCTCAAACACACACACCCACACACACACACACACACACACACACACCAATCCTCCTTCAAACAAACGCACATCGTCACAGACACACCCACACACACACAGTAAACAATTCACAACAAAAATTCCCATTTGATGTGTTGTTTACCAAGACCGTCACTGAATGTTTGGGACGTAGTAATTCCCTAACAACTGTTTGTGGGGGTGAGTGGGTGTGTGTGTGTGTGTGTGTGTATGTGTGTGAGGGTGTGTGTTTGTGTGTGTTGGTTTGCTGAGAGTGTGGGTGTGTGTGTGTATGTGAGCTGGTATGGAGGAGACAGGGTGTGTGTGGTGTGTGTGTGTGTGTGTGTGTGTGTGTGTGTGCGTGTGTGTGTGGAGGGTGGGTGTGTGTGGTGAGGATGTGGGTGTGTATTTGTTTTGTGTATGTCTAAATGAGGTTGCGTGTGGGTATGTGTCTTTGTGAGTGCACGTAAGTAATGAATTCTCAATTTGTTTATTTTTCACCCAGCCACTTGGTGCAAGCGAGATCTTACCGTCTTTTAAAGATTGTCTATTATTCAGTCATGCGTGCAAAGATTTAAATGAAAAAGGTACCAACATATGCTAGGATGGTGACTCTACCAAGACATATTGTGAATCTCGTGATCAAATATTCATAATTTTCACTGGACAACTTCAAAATGATGGGACATTTTTATTGACTCACTCTGTATGATTCCGCAAGAATAGACTCACCTATCTGGTCGGGTCATTAAGTCATTTTATATATAAATAAAAGCTGAAATTGCATTGTCTAATAATTATGTGATGGAATTATATCAACATCGAATAAATCAGGACTTTTAAGGACCAGCCATAATCCAATACAGTGAAAAGGCCTACATTTATTTCATTGTTATTGTATGTACATCGCATGATATCGTACCAACAAACTACATACATATACATGTATCAATAAATCTAATAAATTATGAAGAAAGCAGATATGCGCGTTTCAGTGCATTTCTGTACACGTTAGGATGGTAGCATTCCACGAGCGTGAGTACGTTTCCGTCGGCATGCAGCTCATAAACTGGCAATCAAGTACTCCCTTGGGTTTGGTTAGTAACGGGCTCTACCGTATTGGACGTAACCGGTGGATCCTTCAGTCGTCCAGTGAAGATATTTCTAATTGCGGCCCTGAAGTGAGGATGCTTGGTCCCGTATATCACCGGGTTCATGCAAGTATTGAACAAAAGGAAACCTTGGGACTCCGGTACACCCCTATATCCAAACCTCCCTTTAAGAATCATACTGCCATATGGAATGATGCATACCAAGAAGCCGAGGACTACGTAGAAAGTGTTCTTGGTGATACGGTTCTCGAGGCTGTTACCTTTCCTGGCTGCAGGCTTAATGGTGGCAGCGGTGGGATTCTGGTTAACAAAAATAATGAAGAAGACTACACTGTAAAAAAAAAGGTAACTCGCAAGAAAATGAGTAAACTAATGCTTTACTCCCAACGGAGTAAATTTTGTTTACGCTTAACAGAGCTAGTAAAAAGATAACGCGCAAGAAAATGAGTAAACATAATTATGCTTTAGTCCCAACGGAGTAAATTTTGTTTACTCTTAACAGAGTAAAAAGGTAACTCGCAAGAAAATGAGTAAACTAATGCTTTACTCCCAACGAAGTAAATTTTGTTTACGCTTAACAGAGCTAGTAAAAAGGTAACTCGCAAGAAAATGAGTAAATTAATTGTTTACTCCTTTCGAAGCTAGGAATGATACATAGATGACTAAAAGTTACTCTTTTCTGAGTAACATTTGGCTCTACTGCATGAATAATATTTTTTACTCAATTTCACGCGAGTTACCTTTTTGCTCAGTATTGGGTAAGATTTTACTCATTTTTTTTACAGTGTAAAATAAACGAAAGATGATATCACTACAAACATGAAACACTTTTCAAAACTTCGCCTAAGATTATCATATTCTTTGCAAATGTGACGTAGAAAATCACCTGAAGCAAATCATGTCGTGACCGTCGACCGGTGACCGGTGACCGGTGTGAGCACCATAATGTTGTTCATATGAACTGTATACGTAAATATATCGTCGTGAGAGCATCTAATGCCGAAATTTCTCTGAGAAAATTGCTGAAAACCAACAAGGTAGGTAAAACTTACGGCATTTTTTTACCCTGATATAAAATTTGATATTTCACAGAATGTGTTGATGAAAGAGTGTTTGAGGGGGTAACCTCAATTGTTTTGTATATTTAGTAAGCTTATAGTTTTATTTTGATCATACTAGAGTGTACAGGTCAATTTGTTTTAGTGAAGGGGTGCAATGTTGCATTGAATGCTTGCCTGACACAGCAACATTAGTGCAGGTAATATGGGACATCCAAAATGGCGGAAATGATTCTGGTACTTAGTATTGGGATGAGGCATCAATCTCTTTGCTACGATTTTTTTTGGGTATATTCACAGTATATAATTAATATAAATTACTTATTGTAGGCCTATATTGACTTGTATAATGAAAATAATATTAAAATAATATTTAAAAAAGAAATAATACAAAATACATAACAATGAACTATATAGTCAAAGGATTTACTGAAGGGTCTTACAATTTAAAATTATATCTTAAAGTTAATGATTTTCAACATTTTAAGAAAATTCCAGACATGGTAGAGTCATTGTAATTTTTAAAACATACATTAAATACATGTGCCCATATTACCTGCACATGCAGGTAATATGGACACTTTGGTAATGACGTCAACATTTGAATATTGCAGACAGGGGGGTTGGTGATAATTGTTTTCCTTCACAATAAAAGTTAGAGCAGTAGTTATTGATTCATATAAACAAAGATTAGACTGTGTGTCATTTCGTAATTTTATGCAAATTAGGCAAATGAGCTTAGGGGGCCCATATTACCTGCATGTACCCTATACTATAAATGAAACACCGGTCCAGATTCAACATGCATCTGCACTCGGTAGTGCAAACCAATTTTGGTGCTAAAAACATCCTTTACACTGTTTAAAGGGATTAAGTAACTTCCAAAAACATGTGCAAAAGAGATCGAAATGAATAGAATTCTATCGCTCTGACCGTAAAAACAAACTACTGCAAGTTTAAGATCAAATGCAAGTCATTTACTATCTTAAAACAGTGAAATTTCAAATGCGGCCGGGGATACGGCTGCGCATGATTAATTTATACCGCTCCGTTGAAAGCTGAGCCGCCCGGTAAGCACGGCGACTTGAGTTCAAGTTCAAGTTCAATTTCAAGTTCAATTTATTTAAACCAATCAAACAATCATACAACAGGAAATGCGGTGAAAAGCGTCTCGAGGTGGGTTAGAAAATTTGAGTATAAAATCTTTGATATCTCGAAAGTAGAGCAGGCAAATAGACTGCAATTTTTAAGGAATACCAGACTGACCTATGTGTTCATAATCATGATGGCAAAATGAGCTAAATCCAAAGTTTGCCGCATTTTGAATATCATTCAATGATACTGCATCCCTTTAATCATGCATCATACTGGTGTTAATTTTACACCAACAAGAATCAACACCCATGGTGTCGAATAAAAGCACATCAACACCAAGTGGTACATATCAGAGGGGAACATAAGACCATGCAAAGTGTCAAATAAACACCAGAATGTGGTGTTAAAATAATACCCAGCATTTCAGTGATGTATTTTACCACCAAAAACTGTTGTCAATTTAACACCAGTGGATGTGGATGCATATATTATATTTATAGCCGTTGTTATTAGAGAGAACTACCTTTATGCAATGTGAAATTATGATATTTTTGGCTCTTTTGGGGAATAATAATGTATCGTTTTACGTTGTTGAATATCTCAGGATGTTGTGTATTTGATTAATATACGGCAATTCCAAATCCCAGGAACTTCTAAACCTTTCTTTAAGGGTAAATTTTAAATCTACGAATACAGGTTTCATAAAAACCAATAAACATTGAGATATAATCAAAGACATTCAAATGCATTTCCCGAAATCACATTATTTTTCCCTAAAAATATACTGCAAAAAAGAGAAATACAATGAAGCTTTCACTTACATTTCCCAAGTCTTTTCACGGATATATCTCGAAAAGATGACAACGCAGGAAAAATCATCAACAATGCCAGTAAGGTTGATTTTTCTTCAGTTTTTAGAATTATACTAAGCAAAAAATTATTTTAGGATCCGCCGCTCACGGTTAAGAGCCTACTCAAATAATGGTAAACTCCTTTTTTATTCTGTAACACGATCCAATATGCAAGTGCATTTTTTAAAACAAGTTCACCATCGGCCTCTTAGTTGTTATGATGTGGTGTATTGTGAATACATAGGTCTATAGATAATAACGTACCCAGAAGTAATATATGCGCAGTTGTCATTTGTTTTGCCTTTGTTGCGTTTCCAATATTATATACACAACAAAAAAAGTAAGTCCCCCCCCCCCCCTAATCAAAATGATGTAACTTTTGAACCAAGAGAAGTTTTACGAATGTCATTACATGTGCTTGTGGGTAATTTTATCAGCTACCATTTCGGTGAATTTCACTGAAATTTGTCAAGTCATGCTTCAATGAGCACAGTCAAAAGACAAAAATGTCACTTTTCGAAAGTCACAAGGTCAGTTTCATAACTTTAATTCAATAACATTGGAACAAATGCAAACTTTTAAACAAGAAATATGTTCAGAAGGGTTGTTCCTCTTAATTTCTAACACATCAAACGACTTTTGCATTAAATTTCACGGTTGGATGAACATGAGGTAAAATTTGCAAAAACTGCATTTTTCACACATTTTTACTTTTAAATATGATTGATTATGACGAAATATGCAATCTGGAAGAGTGTTTTAAACAATATTCATCAATTCACGGTTGAATGAACACTAAATAAAAACAAAAAAGGACACTTTCAAATTCCATTGTTAAGTATTGTTCCATTTTTGTGTAATAAAATCATTTTATCAACATTTTTTTGTTATGTGTATGTCAAATAATTGTTTTCAAATGATGCTATGGCATTTTATTAAAAATTCACGCTTCAATGAACACTTGATACGTGAAAAGCAATTGTTTTCGTTTGTGGACTAAAATTAATCGCTTACTTTGGATAATTGTCATAGACCTTCTTGGATAGTTTATTTGATTCGAGTTTCACGAAAATTCCAGTGTTTTATGCTTCAGTGAGCAGAAGTTATTAGAAAAATATGTAAATAAGAAGGAATTTCATAGCTTTGGCCCCACCCCGTACCTTATCAGATTCTCAATTTAGCGTTTGTTCCTGTTAGTTCGCACCACCCTGAACTTGTGTGCCAAGTTTTGTGAAAAAACTCCCAGTAGAATTAACGAAAATCCTCAATGAAATTGAGCCGAATTTCAATTTTGTTAAAATTTTGATTTCCTCTCCATTGACATTGTGTACAATCTCGATGCAAAAACAAGCCCCAAATCAACATGCTGGAACTTTTTAACAAAAAGGTCTTGAGTAATGGCTTTGGCGGTTATGTTTATACACTTATCGACTAACTTATGTGCGAAAATGAGATAAAACCTTTGAGTCATGCATGAATAAACACACGTTAAAGGCAAAATTGTCAGTACAAAAGTCACAAAAGTCACCTTTAAAGTGTGCTCACTCGTCCATGACACGACGAATAGTGCTCATTTTCTCACAAAATGTGTCGATAATGTTGATGAAAATATCTGATGTCAATTCTTTCAATAAAATTGTTGGATTTTATCATTTTTGGAGGCCTGAACATAATTCTTAAACTTGTGCTCACTCATCCATAAAAAATCGTGAAATGTATCGTGATTGGTGTTGGATGATCAAATTTTGGATGATAAATCCACCAAAATGTTTAAGCACAAGGTAAAAAGAAAATTTTACAAAATTGTTATTTTTACAGCCTAAAAATTGACCCTTGTGACTTTTGAAAATGTCCATTTTTGCTTTAAACGTTGATTACTCATGCATGTCTCAAGTGATCGATGTCATTTTTTTCACAGAAGGTACTTAATAAGCGGATAAAACTTCCCTCCAAATTATCGTACAAAAACAAGCTCGTTCAAAAGTTACATCATTTTGATTAGGGGGGACTTACTTTTTTTGTTGTGTATATAAGTGAGAAGCATTTTAAATTAAAAATCCACGAGAGGCATCTAAATATAACAATGTAAATACAGGGCTTGACATTCAATTCTAACTCTTCTGTCGTGAGCATTCTAATTCCCCTTCTCTTTCTTTCTCTCTCTCTCTCTCTCTCTCTCTCTCTCTCTCTCTCTCTCAATCTCTCTTTCTCTCTCTTTCTCTCTCCCTCAGCTTGATGAATTTTTTTGCATATCAAAAAATCTTATTACAAAATCCTAATCATTAGGTATATTCTTGAATTTAATAAGAACATTCAACCAACGCATGAAGAATAATTTACATTTATTTGGCGGTAACACATGGGACCAGAAAAAAAGTCATGTTTTCAAACTTTGAATTTGTTCACATAGTACATTCATGAGCTGTGCAATGTCTCATATTGTAGATAATTTATCAGGCTACATGTCTGTGAACTTTCAGCCTTTTCCTGCTCATAGTTTTAGTATAAAGATAATTTAGGAGGATCCTACGGTGGAGGCATGTGTCAAAGTATAGTGAATTCCTCTTTTTGTTACTTTTTATATTCTTTGTTGCATTAAAATTTTGTTTTTAAGTGGTGTTATAGGTTGGTTGATATATTATTCCTTGCAGAATTTACCTAGTTGTAAATAAATGTGAATTTTTCCAAAATCACGTAATCAATTAATTAATCAATTAAAAATACTTTAGCCACGCAGCTTCATAGACAGTCTACTGTAGGCATTCAAACTTGCAACATGCAATTTTATATCAATATTTGTGTTTTTTCTCTCTTTTCTTTTCATGTATGTAGATACACATTTGAGTGGAGACACATTCCTTGCAACAAACTTTGTTTAAAGCCACTACGAACCAGCAGCATTGTACAATACCACCTCAAGCCCTCAACTACTTAATTCTGCCATGATTCCAAACCCATAATGCAACATCTTGAGCAGTGTGGTCTGATAATACTAGCCCATTTGAATGATAATGCACTTTTTCACTACTCAATAAATTCAAGGAAATGAAATTCAAACTATATCTCTATAAAAGACAATATTATTTTCATTAAAAGATAAAAGCAAATTTATAATGTATGACTAATATAAGTAATTACATAACTACAAAAAAATATATATATATATATTATTAAATAATATTTACACTATTTATATACTTTCATATGGTAGAAAATAATGTTTCAATAGTGGCGTATTTACTCGCCAGTTCTGTGATTTAACTGTGATTACTTAAGTGAGTAAAGATGAAATGAAATTCATTTAAACATATTTATGTATTTACATATGTAAATATCTTGGGTAAAGCAATACGATATCTTGATAGAGGTAAGCAAGTCACCTTTCAGGGTTGAACTGTTGATTCATTTTGAATACTAAGTACATTTGGTCTACCTCTGTAATAAAGTGTGTACAATACCTCAAAGCAAATATATTTAATTATTTAACTTGATTGCATTTCCCAAACACCTTCTTACGGTGACGTTTTCTCTTATTATATTGAGAAAAACAATTTGAGTCGATGACCTTGATAAATAATAAATGTAAAAAATAAGTCAACAATCAATACAGGGTGTATCAATAAAAACGGGACAGTTTTGAAAAGTCTGTCAAAATTTCTTTTCAAATTATGATCTCTATATTTAGATGTTAATAGATGCTCTGAAGTCTTATCTTTCAAATGCCATTTAAAATAATAAGTTTCGTTCATGCTTGAGCGCACACAGAACGTTTTTATCGGGGGCTTTAAAAAAGGCTTGCGCACAAAATAGAAGAAAATGAGAAATGCGATCATAAGATGTCTTGCTAATCAGCAGACTTACTCTTAATCTTTTCATTATCTTTGCCATTATTTTCGAATTATGCTTTCAAAATTCATTTACAAAGCTATTTATTTACTTGAATTGTTTTTTGCTTTGTTTTGTTTTGTTTTTGTTTTTTTCACATGTTATGTTATCTTTTAGCATTGAATATTCCTTCAAACTAATAATAATAATTAAAAAAAAACCCAAGAAAGGGGATTTGGTTTGGTTGATTGATTATTTGATTGATCGATTGCATTGTTTGTTCGTTTGTTTGATTGATGGATTGATTTATTTATTGATCGATTGATAGAATGAAGGATTGATAGATTGACCATTTTTAATGATTGATCGTTTGATTAATTAATTGTTTCTTTGAATGATTGATCGATTACTTTTTGATTGATTGTTGAAATGATTGATTAAATCGTTAAAAGAATAATAGGAAATCGACTCAAAAGACTAACATAACCATTGGGATCAGTGTAAAGTATCACAATCAATCCGAATGGGAGTACCTGATTCAGAATAATGATTCAGAATAAATAATACCCTTTGATTTGTTTGTTTGTTTGTTTTCTTGTTTTGTTTTTTTTTTTTTTTTCTAACCTCCAAAACAAAACTTTCCGTGTTCGCTCAAGCATGAACGAAACAACAAACAAAGCAATCAATCCCCTTTCTTGGGTTGACAAGAAAATTTAAGTTTTTATTGCAAAAAGATAACATATTAAAATGAAAATAAAAACAAAACAATTAAAGTAAATAAATAGCTTTGTAAATTAATGTAAAATCATAATTCGAAAATAATGCCAAAGATGAAGAAAAAGTTTAGGGGAAGACTCCTAATTAGCAATAAGTCTGATGATCACTTTTCTCATTTTTTCCATTTTGTGCGGAAGCCGTTTTTTGAGCCCCCGACACAAATGTTCTGTGTGTGCTCAAGCACGAACGAAACTTATTTTTTGTAATTGCATTTGAAAGATAAGAATTCAGAGCATGTATTGACATAAAAATATCGACATCATAATTTGAAACAAAATTTTTACGGACTTTTCAAAACTGTCCCGTTTTTATTGATACGCACTGTATATCATCAAAGCAGATTTGTAATATTTCTAATCATCAAACCATACAGGGTGAGTGAATAAAAATGTCTCATAAATTCAAAGTTGTCTTGTGAAAAGTATGAACATTTAATCATTGGTTTCATGATATGTCTTGGTAAAATCATTCTCCTAACATATGTTGGTACCATCTTCATTTGGATCTTTGCACGCATGACTGAATAACAGACAATCTTCAGAAGACGGTAAGATCTAACTTGCGACAAGAGGCTGGGTGAGGAATAAGGAAATTGAGAATTTACAACGTATATGCTCGCACAAAGACACACACCCTCACGTACCCTCATTTACACATACACAAAGCACATACACACCCACACCCTCACCACAAACACCCACATGCACACGCACATACCCTATCTCATCCATACCAGCACACACACATACACACCCACACATTCAACAAACACCCGCATACATACACACACCCTCACTCACACTCACAAACAACTGTTAGGAATTACTACTCCCAAACATTCAGTAAAGGTCTTGGTAAACAAAACATAAAAGGTTAAATTCTATTGCGAATTGTTTACTGTGTGTGTAGGTGCGTGTGTGATGATGTGCGTGTATGTGTGTGTGTGTACATCTATTCCTATTTGGCACAACTGAGATTCTGCTATCTTCTGAAGATCGTCTGTTACTCAGTCATGCGTGCAAAGATAAAAATGAAAAGGGTGCCAACAAATATACATATTATGAAACTCAAAATTAAATGTTTATGCTTCAAACAAGACAACAACTGAGGGTACACTTTTTACTCACTCTGTGTATAATTACAAAATTACTTTGATTTTTAAAATGGCATTAAAATGATAATGGTGTTTGAGTTGCTCACATTATCAGGCTAAATTTAAATATAATTGGTCAAATTATTAAAAAGATATGTAGGGTTCAATACCAGCATGGATTCTTGCCTTGAGATTACCCACATATACGACCAAAGCAAACGTTAATTGATGAAAGTGTGATTAGAATGTAATTTGAATGCCGCCTCGATCGGAGTCTTATATCACTGGGAGTTTATAATGCTTTGGTCACAACACGAAGTAGCCACTCGTAGGATACGGGGCATGTGCATGCAACGTAGCCTGCGTTGCAAGCACGTTTCTGTAGTCCTGCATATTGCTTGCGTCGTAGGGAGTTGCACGCTGCCTGCACGTACCTACGACGTGTTATGAACACCTCCCGGCTAAGATGTACGCTTCCCACTGTAGCTCAGACAACGTGAGAAATGCTGCACTCGTATTCAAGGCCCTTTGAAAAAGAAGAAACAAGAAATTTTATCAACATGACGAAGGGGTACAATGAGTGTACTATTTTTAATACGTATTTGCATTATCATGATTATTTATTGAAGACTGTTTAACCGATACGCCAGTCCTATTCCTATTCCACAAATTGGCACCCATACCACTAAAATTCGTTCTTGAAATTTCAACCCAAAAAAGGTGATAGCATTCCAAATTAAATGTTTTCTTGTTCGTTTGGTTTTCTTACTTTTCATGGAACAAGTGGCAAAACACACTAAATTTATTGTTTGTTTTTGTTTGTCAAATCCAATTATACAAGGTGCCCTAATGTGGAGGAATTGTTATATGTTAGAAAATAGGGATTAAAAAACATGGTGCCTCAACGAGGTTGAGAGATAACGAATAGATTTTTATTATTATTATTTTTTTTTTTTGACAAATAGTTATAATAATAATAATAATAATGGTGGCTTGTCCACGCGTAACGCTCAAAGCCTGTTATAGGTCTACAGGCTGAATCGAGAACTTGAAATGGCTCGTCTCAGCTCACCAACTAGAGTGTATCACCACTGACATGACTGATGAGATCAGTGAGCGTTACGCGTGATGAAACCACTATCATTATTATAATTATTTGTCAAAAGCTTCCATTCCTGACCTCACAACCTCGTTGAGGCGTCAATTTGACACAAATCGAAAAACCTATTTAGTGTGATACTTACATCGTGTCCAACGTTCACTGTGATTCCTCCCCCTCCTGAAGTTTGCTGTGCCTTGAGGTGAGATTCTAGTCTGCCGCCCTCTTTAGTACCGCAATACAACAACCTATATATGCAAAGAATTTAAGTGGGGGGATGAGATGCCAGGGTTCAATAAAAACACAGTAGAAGAAGGTTTATAGTCAGAAATAGGACATACCATTCGATTACTAAAACAAATGATAAACTCGCGTGAAGTAAAGGTGAGAATAGAATTAACCCAACACAAAGTAAATCTCGAATCGCCACCAAATTTCGTAATTTATCACTAATGCGATGGTCATACAGGTCGTAAGTGCGACGTGCAACCCTATGCGACGGATTTTGCAGAACAATCCTATGCCGAACCAACTCTTCTTTTTTTTCAGACACGCAGGATTTTTTTTTTTCTTCTTCTTCAATACGTCTCCTACAAAAATGAAGGAATCATAGCAATTTGCCCTCCTGGTTTTATGCACCCTGCATGTAACGCAAGTTACGTTACACACAGGTGTCATAATAGCCTACAATCAGTGGTGACCACCGCATAAGAATCTTAAAATAAATTGTAAAAAACCGAAAAAACCGAAACAAAAACAAACAAAAAAATTGACTAGGCGAGTCGGGTTCCAATCTTTCCTTGGGCAGATAAATCTTTGTTGTGATCAACCTGGTAATATCATGAAAAACTTCAATCCTTTATTGAAACTGCAATTTTAAAACACCTGTTGAGTTGTTAAATGTGATATGTAGGATAATTTACTTAGGTTTTTAAAATTTAGGTAGTTTAGATTAGACTTTAGAACAAAACTAATGCAGGTGCTTCTTGTTTATTGTTAAAATATCCTTGTGTATCAGATACAGAAGAGACGACGATGGGGGAACAGTATTGAAAACGATATTTAATGGTATTCACCAGACAAGCATTTCTATCTAATCAACATTTTATTAACTACCTCAAACCGTTGTTTTTTTTATTATTATTATTATTATTTTTGCATAAATGAAGTGTGAAAAATTAACTTACTGCACATATTCCATCGTCTTGACATGTCTGCAGCACTCAATGAGGTCAATCAAATCTTCCTCATCTTTGCACTTCACCTCGTACGTGTATAGCTGCTGTAGATTACCGGTTTGTTCTCTGATCAAAAGACCCAGTTCTCTCATTGTCTGTCTTGATACCGTCCTCTTCTCTGATGGGATTGATTGTGGTGTTGTAAGTCTGATGCGTGTAAGCTGCTTTCCCTTGGTCCGTTGAAGACCAGACGTGATCTGAGAGATACCACTCTCAGCATCATCGTGATCATCGATAGTGATATCGATCTCTTTCAAGCCAGGCAGCGATGAGAGCAGACCTTCGTAGCTCTGTGACGTCACTCTCTCGGCTGCTAGCGTTGTGATCGATGTCAGCTCAAGAGGAGATGACGGGAAACTGAGAGAAGAGTCTGATATGGTGAGATCGTTAAGTGTGGTGAAGGATCTGAAGGAGGACCACAAACTGTCAGTCATCTCAGCAGATAAAAGGCAACCCTTTATCTCAATCAAAGAAATCAAAAATGGAATAAACAAAGATAACATTGTATTTCTCCCTTTAAAATAGATACAATTACTCACCCTTGGACTAGCGGACTCAACATCTTAAAACTTTACCAGAATGAAAGAAAAAACATTTTATTCTCATGAAGAAACAACATGTGTATGTGGCGTTGGCTTCCCAACTTGTATCAACTGCATTTGCTAATAATTCATGAAAATACAAAATAAAGTTAAATACAGTACAAATACAATTTAAAATCTGCTCACCTGGGTTACAATAGTGCCCTCGTTGCAGTTCATAGATCCACATTTATTCCTATGTAAAGTTTCGAAGGAGTATTTTGGAACAAAGGGGATATATTAGATAACAATTATTACAAATGATAATACATGGATTACAGACAACTCTGTTAGTATTAGTTGAATAAAAAGCCTAGATAGATTATAAGTAAAGATTCTTGATAATGTCATTTAGATATTCCATAGGCCTAATTGCAATAGAGTACCGGAGTGTGATGTCAGTACGGTGGTATTGTCATGGTTACTGGTTCTAAACAATCTTGTGTTGCATACTAGCAACATGATCGCATCGAAACCTGTTTGTGTATACGTATGTGCCCGAGTCTAGCCCGTTGCTGGACCTCATTTAGGCTTAACATCATGCAAGGCTTTTTTTTATTTTTTAAGAACCAGTAACTGGGACGACGGGGTATTATGATGTCAACATTTCGGTACTCTATAACAAATTGGGTTTGAGTGTGTGGGTGTGTGTGTGTGTGGGTTGTGTGTGGTGTGTTGTTGTGTGTGTCTGTTGTGTGGTGTGTTGTGTGTGTGGGTGTGTGGTGAGTGTGTGTGTGGGTTTTTTTTGTTTTTTGGTTGTGTGGTGTTGGTGTGGGTGTTGGCTTTTTGAGAGGGAGGAGCGGGGAATCATAATAGAGACAAAAATTTATACCATTCCCCTTGTGATGGAAGTGATTGAAGTTTGATATTTGTGAGCTGCTCTCTCCCAGTCCGTTCAAGACCAGCCGTGATCTCATAGATATCTCTCTCTGCATCATCGATAGTAATATCGATCTCTTCCAAGCCAATCAACGATGAGAGCAGACCTTCGTAGCTTTGTGACGTCAATCTCTCAGCTGTTAGCTTTGTGACGTATGGAAGCTCAATAGGAGCTGGATGAAAACTGAGAGAGGAGTCAGATAGGGTGATCTGGTGCAGTATGGTGAATGAGCTGAAGTAGGACCACAACATATCGGTCATGTTGATAGAAGATAGAAGACAATCCTTAATCTCAAGCCAAGAACTCTGAAACATAATAGACAAAGAGGTTTAGACAATCTTATAATTCTCGTGAAAAAAAAAACTATTGAGATTAAAAATGCATTTTGTTTTCTCCTGCTTTTGTTTGTTTGTATTTCAATTTCAGAATACTAGAGTCAACATCATAAAATATTGAAGATTCTACCAGAATAAAAACATAATCATTATAAAATAGCATGTGTCTGTGGTTTGGGCTTCCACACGGGGGTAGAGTACATTAATTTGCTCAAATATTTGTTTTAATCTTTTTAAATTAAATACATATACATGTACTATCCTTGTACTCTGCTCACCTGAGAAGTGTTGTTGTAGTAATAGTTCAGGTATCCACATTCACTCCTACATAATAGTTCAAGAGAGTCCAGGGTGAAAAGTTGGGAGATAAATTATCAGTATCAATATAAACATAGCTAACAGGCAATAGGTCGAATAAAGACCTACATAATGTAAATAGGGATTAGATGACGATACGGTATAAAACATAATAATAGCAGCAAGGCCAATGAAATAATTTATACGTTGTACTTTTTATGTTACTATACGGGCGTCTGGACGCACATTCTTTTTGCTTTTTTTTTTACTTTTTTTTTTTTAACCTTTTTTTTTTT
>CALNVZ010002974.1:41642926-41660687 GCA_940671915.1 Paracentrotus lividus
TTTTTTTTTACTTTTTTTTTTTTAACCTTTTTTTTTTTCATTGACGTGGTACTAACGGGGTTATATCAACATTTCTTCTTTTTTCATTACTTCTCCATCCGTGAAAATACGTATTCTCGAAACAAATAACATTTGTCCTACGTCAATACCTTTCCCCTTGTGATGGAAGTGATTGAAGTCTGATATTTGTGAGCTGCTCTCTCCCAGTCCGTTGAAGACCAGCCGTGATCTGAGAGATATCTTCCTCTGGATCGTCGATAGTGATATCGATCTCTTCCAAGCCAATCAACGATGAGAGCAGACCTTCGTAGCTTTGTGACGTCAATCTCTCGGCTGTTAGCTTTGTGACGGATGGAAGCTCAGAGGGAGACGGAGGGAAACTGAGAGAAGAGTCTGATATGTTGTAATGATGCAGTGTGGTGAATGATCTTAAGTTGGACCACAACATATCGGTCATGGTAGCAGATAGAAGACAATCCTTTATCTGAAGCAGAGAACTCTGAAAAATAATACACAAAACAACCGAACCTGTCACCCTGGAACTAATACAGCTCTGATCTCACAATCAACGCCCTTCTTTTCCACCAGAATTTAACGATAATTTTCCGAATGTCTTCATATTTTGATATAGCACTAAGTTCATAATCGACATAAGTGACGGTTTTTTAAAATAAAGTCGTGAATATTATAATTAATCAATTAAAATTTTTGTTTATAACTCTGCAGTTCGGTACATTCAATGAACATTGAACATTTTAATGAACACATCACGAGAATCAAAGTACTTTCAAACAATTTCATGATTAGAAAAGAGTATGTGTTGGTGGTTTAGGACCACATGTAGGGTCTGCATGCAGATTTCATTCATGGCTGATTCAAACATTTTAAATATAAAGGAAGCATATTTATTATTGTCATTGCAAATGTGCTTACCGTGGCATGTTTGGTGTACTTAAGAGATCCACATCCACTCCTACGTGACATATGAAAAAGGATTTGGGAGAAAATGATGAGATAAATAAAATTGGTTAACTGAGATGTGGTTTCAGATTGGTGTAATTGTGACGTTGCTCTTTTGAGAGTTGGAGTATTTCACAAGAGGTAAATATGATTTATATTTCTGAATTTCTCTTCCTCCCTCCGTCCTAAAACTATATAACTTATCTTTAATATCTTTAATATTATACACAGGCTTTCCCCACACAAAAAGATAAGTTATGCTGGCCCAATTGTACACTATAAAAAAATAAGATAGGTCACGTGATGATGATCTAGCCAATCGCAGCACATAGGGCCCTTCATAAATTCATGAAATGACGAAAAAAGCTAGGAGCACATGGAAACAAGTTACGCGATACTCGTGTTGCCTAAAATAAATGTTTTTTGTCACATAGTTACGTTATTCATTAGGCCTACCCAATGAAGAGAGATGGAATGAATCAAAATCAAAATGGATCTCTTTTTATCTGCTTTGGTCAAATAAACTACTTTCTATCATCTGGTTTTAAATGGTGAATGAAGGAAATAGCTTTCGTGCTGTTTCCGTCGTGAGAGACGTTCGCCTTTTTAATGATATATAAATGATACAAACTTAATATTCCCTGATTTATAAAAATTGGCTTTATCTATCATAAGCTACATGCAAACGGTTTGCTTAATCGGCTCATGTAGCATTTTCCCAAAGATCATTACTCACCCCAAATGCAGACTGTTCAATGTTTTGGAGTGAACTGAAGACTTGACGAAGAGGTCAACCAGGTCTTCCAAGTCGCTGCACTTTATCCCGGATATATGTAATTGCTGCAAGTCTTTCATTTGTTCTTTGATCAAGAGACCCAGTCCCCTCGTCGTCTCTCTTGATATCTCCTTCTTCTCTGATGGGAGTGATTCCGGTACTGTAAAGTTGAAACGTATGAGCTGCTTCCCCTCAGTCCGCTGTAGACCATCAGTCATCTGAGAGATATCTCCATCTGCATCATCGGTCATGACATCGATCACTTCCAGACCAGGCAGCGATGAAAGCAAACCTTCATAGCTTTGTGACGTCACTCTCTCGGCTTGTAGCTGTGTGATGGAATGAAGCTCCGGAGTAGATGAAGAGAAACTGAGAGATGAGTCTGATATTACGAAAGTACGAAGCATAGAAAAAGCTCCAAGGCATGACCATAACCTATTGGTCACGTCAGACGTTACGGTAGACTCATTGATAGTAACCGTTTTTACCTAATAACAAGACAATGAGAAAAGGAAAGAGAGAAAGAACGTGTTTAATTTTTGGTTATTATTATTTTTATTGTTATTTATTTAAGAGTTTATGATTATGTTTCTCCGTATTTGTTTTGTTGGGTTTCTTTCGGGGTGGTCTTCTTTTTCTTCTATTTTTTTTTTCGTGAATTCTTACCCCAGTAATCTCAACCGAAGACTGAGTTTGAATGGATGTGCGGTGCCACTGTAGGATCCTTTTGTCTGATGCTCAGACAAAAGGATCGCGCCTAACACCCAACAAATTTCGTATAAACGCAACAGACAGAAACTAAATCTTTCCATTCAAAGTTAATATCCCTTTACCTATGCAATTGTTATGGGATATTCCTCAATACCAAAGACCTCTAAATATAGGATGCCTGTTGGATGCGATTGATAATAATTCGTAATGCATCGAGTTGAAAAGAGTTCCTTAATAGATAATAAGCTAATGGCAAATAAGTATTTTCTTTAATTTTAGGACAGTCGTAAAATGGAAACACGTAGCACAAGGTGATAAATATCTTGCCTGTCTTTTCAGCTGATCTGGAAGGTTCTGTAATCCAACAACTGTGTAGACTGTCGGCGACCTGAGAACGATTGTCTTTGAAGTTACACATCGTTGGACCAACGACATGAACGAAGACATCTTTCCTTCAACATTCGACTTGATTTCTGAAGAGCAGTCAAGGAGAATGCGGTATCTCTCTCTCCCGTCTAATAATTTGTTGGTAAGGACGGCCTCCATAATCCTAAAACACAGTGTGTTGTCGGTGCCAGCGGTGAATCGGATGAGGTTTTCGTAGTCACATATGTGTTCTTCGATGTCACGCAGTACTCTGTCCAACTTAGACCTATTCCATCGCATCAAGTACTTCTTCGTCTTGGCAGCGAGGTGCTTCCCAGCAGAGTGCTCCTGCGCGAGTTTGTGATAAAACTCGATGGTTGTGGAAGTTGTCTCATGGGAGTGCGGTAGGCGTGGTGATATAACGGTCGTCCTTGATATTATGCCAAGCTCGCATGCACTATCAAGAATCGAGGGAATTTTACGGAAGTCATCATTTGTAAAGATTAGCTTTTTCGCATCACTGAGTAAACCAGCTAGAGCAACTTTGCCCAGTTTGTGGATTATTGTTTTTAAATGTTTGGTAGTGATTTGGTTTCCTGTGTTTCGGGCGTTGGCATGCTGCATTAAGAAGTCGTTAACCTTGTCAAATAGTAATGTCTGAGTTTCTATATCATCTATCAATAGTCCATCGCTCCATAAATGACAAATCATTAGACAAAATAGAGGGGTTGTGACAAGTTCATCGATAAGTGCTTGCTCATTGAGGTAAACTTTCAGACTTTCTCCTGTAGATACATCCGATGTCAAAGCGAAGAACTTATCGATGTACTCTCTAGAGCTCTCTCTTGAGAAGCCCTCAATTTGCATCTTCGTATACTTTCTTGGAAGGTCCCCGTCATTGAAGAAGTACTCCATGTGAGGCCTTGTTGTTACTAGGACTCGACACTCGCGATATTCTTCCCAGCCAATTATCCTGACAATGTTACTCCCTGACGTAATTCCAGCATACTCGTCAAGACCATCAAATATGATGTGACATTTGTCCTGATGCTCTCTGATGAAGTTCTCAAGCCCTTCCGGTGTAACGTCTTCAACGTCCTTCAAAAGCTGAGACTTGATCGCTTCACCGATTGTATCCTGACCGGTATTTCGAAGTCTCAGAACAAAGAGAAGTGGCAATTTTTCTAGTCCAGTTCCTTCAACTTTGCGGGCCCAGTCGTGAGCCATTTTAGCGACAGCCGTCGTTTTCCCTTTGCCAGCAGCGGCTGATATGAGAATTCGGTCTGGAAACCGGTTGTTAATTTTCCTGGAGAAAATTTCTGATACTGAGCCTTCCAGTATTTCTTTCTTTACAGTGTTTCTATCGTGTGCGTCCTTCTGTACCATAGTCACCCGTGTATGCATTTTTTTGAGCTCCGCGTAATCATTTGGATCCCATGGTTTCATTTGGATTTTGCATAATTCATCGAGGTAGATATTCTCCAGCTTCTTGCGGCATTGCAGAACATTCAAGGACTCGGAAATTGATTTCTTTTCAAACTCTAGAGAAAACGGGAAAGTAACATACATACAGTTGAGGCCAAAAGTTTACATACAGCTGGTAAGAAAACATATAAATACAATTTTTACCACCGTAAGAACATTGGGCATCATTTATTTTGATGAATATGGTTAAGTATCATATCTACTTTGTTTTCAGAGAGTATGTTTTAATTCTAAATATTTAGAAACATAATATGTTGTTGATCTTACTTCAGTTTGGATAAATTCGATGGGTCAAAAGTTTACATACACCAATAAAAATTACTGATCACTGCTGATGGAATTGTATTTTGATTTATTTTTTTCATTTTTCACTAGTAAACTGTTGAAGTGCTAAATGAGCTTTCTTTATACTTCTCCTGAGATTATTGTGCATTACTCAACCAAGATTGCAAACAATTAAGTCCCATTTGCAGGCTTCTTTGGGCGAATACCATTTTGGGGGTCTGCCCATATGGTTTGTACAGGGATCCGGTTTAGACATGACTGTGACAACCCCTCCTCAATTCCACTTTTCTCTGTTTTCCCACTCTAAAAATTTATCTAAATGAATGTTTGGGTAATTTGTAGTGATTAACGACTCAATTTTCATAACGTTCAAACTTTCAGGCTGGTATATTGATATGATGCTACATGCTCCAACATCATATTTTACATTCGATAGTGTTTATCAAAGGGGTTTATTGTTCGTGTAGTGTGATGTTGGAGCATAACATTGTAGCATCATATCAATATGACAGCCTGAAATTTGGAACGCTATTAGAATTGAGTCTTTAATCACCACAATAACCCAAACATTCATTTGCTTTGTTTTAGAGTGGGTGAAAGAGAAAAAAGGGAGATTACGGAGGGCTTGTCACATGCCTAGACCAGATCTCAGTAGAAACCATAGGCCTATAGACAGACCCCGCCCCCCCCCCCCCCCAAAAAAAAAAAAAAAATAAATAATAATAAAATAAATAAAAAAAATAAAAATAAATAAATAAATAAATAAATAAATAAATAAAATACAAATAAAAAATAAATAATTTTTAAAAAAAGGATTCGCCCATGGAAACCTGTCAATATGACTAAATTGTTGAAATCTTGCTGGAGTAATGAACAATAATATCAGGAGAAGTATGCATAAAGCTTTTTGGCAGCTTCAAGAAGGTTAGTGGGAAAAAATGAAAAAATAAAGCAAAATACAGCAGCACCATCACCATCTGAAAACAAAGTAGATACCATACCTAAACATCTTCATAAAAATAAATGATGCCCAATGTTCTTGTTCATATGGTGGTAAAAATATTAATTATTAGTTATATGTTTCCGTACCAGGTGTATGTAAACCTTTGGCCTCAACTGTATATGCCGAATAAGTAACAAAAAAATAATAATATGAAAAAAACCTAGAAAATTGAAAATTAAACATGTTAAAAAGGAAATCTATGAATCCCAAATGCATATTCTGAAAGAGTAACATCTCCCGCACTTTCTGGTACCATTTTTATGTGATATGTGTTTACGCTTGGATGCTTGCGAACAGGTAAAAGTCGAATTGTGCCAAAGTGGAGGTAAAATAAAAACAAAACGGCTAACAAAAAGTAATTTCATCCTGATTAAAACACTATAACTTTTAAATGAAAATGTTGTGAGCTAAATAACATATCATGACTCCAAGGATTTTTACGGCGTCTACAGACAGTAGGTAATGGTAAATTATTGATACACAAAGTAGGAAGTTATATAGGTTGCTTTGAATAAAGATGACGTTGTAGTTGGGTTTCATTTCATTTTATTCCAAAATTTTCCTTGGAACCGGCAGTAATGAATTTTCTCTGAGAATTGTTTTTATTGTTGCCCTTGTACCTAATTGTCTATTTTCTCTTAGCCTTTAAACTTTTTTTCAGAGGAATATGTTTCATGATTTTATTCAATGATAAGGCCCCACCTAAAAAATATTTGGGGCTATATTCCTATGTCTCCCCCTTAGTTTTTGTTTGTTTGTTCGTTTGTTTGTTTGTTATGTTATGTTTTGTTTGTTTTGTTTTTTGTTTTGTTTTTTTGTTTTTGTTTGTTTTTTGTTTGTTTTGTTTTTGTTTTTTTTTGTACCAGGTCCGGTCATATCTTTTCCAGGGAATGAAAAGTGTCAAGTCACCTCTTTCAGAATATAAAGAAATGGTCGAAGATTTACGTTAATACTATTATGTTATTGAGGTAAATATACTTATTACTTATTACGTATTCCCTGGTAAACTTTAAGTTCATCGACTTAAAGTGTACCACTTCAAGACAATTAATGGTGAGCATTTCCATTGCTGCATATATAGACTTATTTATTAAAGTTGGTGTCTTTCTAGATTTTTAAAAATGCTACAACCCTACTTTTTTAATGATCATCAGTAAGATATTCTAATGTTTGGGCACCTAGATAATGGAGCATCTCATGGAGCCACTATCTTCCTCGTGATCCTGTATTAACTTTCCTCCGTCGTTTGAAAATAAACACAAAAAATTGGCGTAAAAAAACCTCCGAAAATAGAATGTCACATTTGATTTAAGGCAATAGGACTTGTGAGAAGAGGGATATGGCAATTGCGCCCACTTTTTCAAGTAGGGGCAAAACTCAATCGATAAAAATGATAATAATTCGTGCATTCTAAAATGATATCAAAAGGAATATATGTGAGTTAACAATCAAATACATACCTTTAGCATCCAATATGTCCTTAAGGTAGTTTCGAGACAGCATGATGAGATTGGCTTTCTCAAGAGCTTCATTCAGCTGGCAATGTTGATCACACGGACCTACTGTTTGCCTCCAGTCAAATAGCATGTCACGTGTTCCTTTGCACGTGACCCGTCCTTCCATCCTATTGGTCTCTGTGTATCTGTTGATTGCCGCAATTTTGAATCCGAGTGCTCGTCCTAAAGCCTCCATCTGCTCACTCTTTTCGATGTCTTCGGCCAGATTGAGAAGTAGACCATCTGCAATACTTTCCTCTGACTGTGACGCCATATCTTGTGAGACAATAAAGGATAAAATGTTTAATTATTTATAACCGAAGTAATTTACCGTCATATTCTCCCTACGGTAAAGACATAGAGGCTCCAGCAGTGGCGGATCTCAGGATAGGGGAGGGGCGCCAGGCCCGATAGGGGGGCGTCGCCGAAATTTTCCGATTTTAACATGTACAGTCAATGAGTGGTTTTCAAAATATATGGGCGCGCGACCCCTGAGCCCCCTCCTGGATCTGCCACTATCCAACTTTTAATTTGGAACGGATCATTATTTGCTGACCCCAAACTTTGTGAATAGCACTAGAAATACCTGTCTTGAAGCTAAATTTCTGGACCACAGCAAAATCCCCCTTGTCCAACTCCCCCACCCCCAATATATTCGGAGGGGGGATGTTGTGTACAATCATCCCCTCCCCCAATATTTCGAGATCAAGGAAACGAAAAGTATTTCATTGTGCATATAATCTACTCATTACAAATTATTATCATATAAAACACTTTTATGATGTTCTACCAGCTATTTTGCAGTCTTAAAATGCAAAATTCTATCATTCAAAAATCAAAAAAAAATTTCATTCGATCATTAATCTTCCTTGTTTTTCCCTAATATATCAAAAAACAACTGTATACTAGTAATATTACTATATGGCGGGGATACTCCGATATTTGCAAGCGAAAAAAAAATGTAATATAGGCATACCAGGTATTACCCATTCAAATCAATCATAATCAGAGGCGCTAGTCCCGGGTGCCTAGGGGGCAGGTGCCCCAAATAAGTAAAAGTGAGGGCAAAAGTATCACCCCTCAATAATCCACGATGGTCTTGAGAAATGTGGAAATTAAACAATTTGAATAGATCGTTTCGTCGATCATATGATCTCTTTTTAGGGTCTCGGACCAGTGATTATACCGAGTGTGTCAGAAAAAAATAGACACCTAGAAAAATGTCAATAAAAAGAAAACCAATATATAAATCCCAAATTGTTATACATATTCCAAAAGAGTAACTTTTCCCACATCTTTTGGTACCATTTTTTTTTGTGTTATATCTTTACGCTTGGATGAACACGGCGCATTGTTTGCGAATATGTAAATTTCGAATTGTGCAAAAGTGGGAGTAAAATCAAATCAACAAAAAGCTATAATAAAAAAGCAACCCCTCCTGATGAAAATGACATAACTTTTAAACGAAAATATCTTGCGCTTAATAACTTGGCAGGGGTGTTGTTACACATATCGACTACATTTTGTGTGAAAATGAGATAGATCCGTAGAGTCAGGCATGAGTGAGCACTCGTCAAGGACGAAATAATCACCTTTCAAAAGTATTAAGAGGCCTTTTTAGGTCTGTCAGTGACAATTTACTCTTTGGTGTGTACTCATTCGTGGATTACTTGACGAATCAATCTAGTCTAGAATCTAGTCAATAGCTGTAGCAACAATCTTGCCAAGTTATTTGGCTCAAAATATTTTCCTTAAAGCGAGAGCGAACTGAGCAACACTCTCATTGACCGTGTGTTATAAATAGCTAGTCTTAAAGTATACCTTTTGCAATAAATATTAACAAGACGGTGTATAAATTAACCTATAATTTAATTTTTATTGGGAAACTAAAATGTTTTGAGGGGAAAGGTATGTGTTTTGCTACTTCGCAACTTCGATGTGAATTCATTGAGGAGTGAAAAAGTATGTTTTCATTCAAATGAGCTTGAATTATAAGACTACACTATCAGGATGTTGCATTATGGGTTATGAAACAGGGCATAATCGAGTAGCTGACGACTTGAGGTGGTGCTATACGAGGCTGTTAGTTCGTACTGGCTTTAAAACGTTGTGCTATTTTATTCAGGATGGAGTTGGTTTTTGTCCGCTTTTGTTCTGTCAATCTTAAGGTGCCCTCACACTACGGCGTGTTGAGCTAACGTTTGACCAGCGTTCTTGGAATTTGGTGTGTACGCTCGAAAACGTTGCTACTCGTTAACAATACGCAATTAATCGTTGTCTGAACGCGAATGTACGCTGAGATAAATTCATAATTTATTACACGTTCACAGTTTTGAGCGTTTTCTAGCGCGTAACAACGCACTTATCAATAGGTTCTGTATGCGCTGGGCATTAGCAGTGTGAACGTTATGCGCGTTGGATGTTCGCTCCCTTGTCGTTCTCTATTCGTTCCCTCATCGTTCTCTGGTCGTCCAAACGCGTCTAATCTCGGGAATTTTTTATTTTTTTTATTATGGTTTATTCCTATTCTTTTCATTTTCAATCAATATCTTTGAATGCATCGATTTTTTTTCCTCCTCGAATAAATTTTTAAAAAATAATAATGATATAAAATATTCCTATTATGTCGGAGAAGAGATTATGGGATAATCACTCGACATGTAATTCAATATAAATGTGGTCTCTTAATCTTTTTTTCATTTGGGAATTAGCTATATTATATGATGGTATATTATGAATAATACTTGAATGCTGCGAGCGCCTTTCAGAGTCGCCTCACTAAGCCTGGTAATAGTTAGTTAACATTAAAAGCCCTTATAAATACCGAGTAGGATACATGTATAAAGTGATACATAAATGTAACTATTATTAGTAATACTCTATCATGCCATGAAGTATGTTTATAAAGATTTTCGTCAAGTGGTATTTATATAATTTAAGAAACAAACCTTCATATTTTGGTTAAGGAAAAAAAAATATTATGATGTATCTAGGAATAGGTATAAACCAAAAGCCTTGGACCACGGGAAAGAATAAGGGAAACGGAAGAGAAACACAGATAGGGAGAACTGGGTAGACAAAAAGGAAAGAGAGGTAAAAAGAGAATGAAAAACAGCAACAAGAAACAGACAGAAGAGAGAGAGACAGAGAGAGAAAGGTGAAGAGAGGAGAAGAGATAACGAATTAATATAATATAATGGGAGAGAGACTGGAAGATGAAAATAGGAAAAAAAAACTAAAACATTATTGAGATTGAGATCTGAAACTCAAAAAGTTTTATATATAGACGCAAGGTCGTTTGCAAACATAACATTGTGGAATACATTTTTTCCCCTTTTTTTTTGGAGGGGGGGGGGGTGGGAGGTTGTGGGGTGTCTTTGTTCATCTCTAATTTACGGGCACAAAATTGTTTATTCATTGATATTATTCATTGTATAGGCATGTTAAAAGTGTTGAACAGTCAAATGCATTCTGATAACTGCATAAACAGTTTTTCTTTTTTGTTCTGTTTTTCCCTATATGATCCTGAGGTGTTATACGCCCTCATAATTAGGATTTTTTTTTTGTTTTTTTGTTTTTTGTTTGAGCACTTAATTTATTTCAAATAAATTGATGGGTGAAAAAAATCAGCTTGCGCTTTTTTTTAAATCAAGATGAACCAAATAAATGGACGGGCTTGTTTCAAATTACACTGTTCGTCATAAAGATGGAATATTTTTTTCTGGCTCAAGCGACATTATGTTGCTCCGTTATTAATTTCTTGAATGTGTTTGTCACCGCCCTTTCACTTTCTGGGTCCTTGGGTATATCTTTGGACGCTCCCTCGCCCTCCCGGGATTTTTCTTCAAAGTTTGTCACCCCAGAAGATGGCCATCGTCATTTTTCTTATTTTTGGGGCCCTTTTTTGTTCACGCGACCCACCAAGGCCCCCTCAGTCCTACCCCAAGGAAACACGTTTGAGGTGGAGATTTGTTATTGTCTTTTAAATTAAATCTAGATTTATGGTTACAGGCTTGATTCTTTTGTCATGGGGGGGGTCAAAATTTATTTTGATTTGGGGTTCAACATTCCTTGTATCAAACTCATTATTATATCATATTCTATCTTTCCTAAATTGTATTGTAAAATCTCAACCAAACATAAATCAAAATAAAATATTATCAATAATGACTATTTACAGCCTTGTCATCAAGGCTAACAAAATTTAAGGGCAAATTATGATATTTAAGGGCTAAAGGGTTTTTTTATTTCTTTGTTTTCAGCATAAAGATGAAATAAACTATTCCAAATTTTCACCAATCTCGTTTTTTACTTCAACCCCTCCCCTAGACAAGAGACCTAAGCCTGTCCCCAGAAATATAGATTAAACTTAAGAAACTGTATATAATAAACAGTACACCTCAGTTGCGTTTCCCGGGGGGTAGGACTGAGGGGGGGGGGGGCTTGATTTGGCCGGGAAAACAAAAGGGGGCCTCAAAATGAGAAAAAATGACAAAAAATGGGCATCACGGGGTGACAAAACTTTTTTGGAAAAAGGTCCACGTGAAGGGTTGGAGAATGTCCAAGATATAGCCAGTCCCAAAAAGAAAAGCAGGGACAACATATTCAAGAAATTAAGTCAGAGCAAAATCATCACGGTAGCTGTATAGCGGCAAAAAAATATTCCACCTTTATGACGACAGTGTAGATGAAATATGCTTTTTTTAATTTCTCAACCCTAATCAAGACGAAGGGGTCGGGCAAATGTCCCCTACCACACTCTTTTACACTACATCTAACAACTCAATACATATTAGGGTGTTATAAGATGGTATTGTTTTTCTTGAGATAGAAAAACATTACATTTTTAACACACTGTGGTCAAAAGGTTGGATTTTTCATTGATCCGCCACATAAATAATTTGATGTTTATTATTTATTTGTTTATATTGGATTTTTCCTAAACCATGACCGGGTATTGAATATATTAAAAAAAAAGTACTTCATCCACCACAATAACCATTCTGGCAACATTTTTTGCTTACCAAAGCCCCCTTGGTGCTATCCCATGAAACGCTTTTGAGGTGTAGAGTTGCTATTGGTCTTAAATCTAGGTTTTTAAAAAAATGGTTCTTGTTCTAAGCGAGAGGTTGAATTAAAAGAGTGACTGCGTAAAGAATATAAATAATAAAATATTCTCCAATTAAAACAGAGAGAGAGAAAAAAAACCTTTAACAATCAATTGTATTATTTCTGCAATTTTTTTTTTTTCGTCTAAGAAATAACCATAGCAGTAGTGGATCCAGATTTTGAAATACGAGTTGGGCATCCCGAAAATTTGAGGAAGAGAAAGTGCAGGCGAAATTTTTCCAATTTTAACATATAGAGTCAATCTTTTTTTTTAATCATAGAAAGTTGTGCGCGTCTCCTGCGCCCCGTTTAGATCCGCCACTGCCAGGTTCCCGCGAGAGTTGAGAAGGGGACAAACAAATTCAAGAAATTTAAGCTGGAGCAAAATGATGTGGGCTAGAGCAAAAATATAGAAATAACAAATAAACAATAGTAATAATAATATAATACATACATACATAAAAAATAACAATAATAAAAAATAAATAATATCCAATACGCGTAAACTGTAAGTCTTTTGAATTCGTTGTATTTTTGAGGTAGATAAATTGCTCCAAAATGATAATAAAAATATAGAAATACCATTTTGTTACATTTTAAAAGTGTTTAGATACGTTCATACCTTTGTACTTCACAGAAAACAATTACATGTATATTTCAAGTCGAAAATTGTTTATATTTCATTATACCGAATAGTTACTTTTACATGTAAATATAGCACTTAACAGGGAGGGAAAACTACTGAGCACAAAACAGAATAAGCTTTAATCATTTTATTCGATAACACAAAGCGCCCCCATTTGGTGACATAAGGATATTGAGGTAAAAAACATACGCCCCCATTTGGTGACTGAGGAAAATTGAGTAAAAAAACATATAAACAAAAGTTCTGCGTTGGTCGGACGCACTTCGAACTATGAAGGAACGTTCACCCAAAGCGCTAAACGATCAAGTAGCGATGCCCAGCGCCTTCACAGCGTTTTTATAAGAACGCTGTTACACGCAGAAAATTTTGAACATGTTCAAAATCAAAAATTGACCTCAGCGTTCCTCTGCGTTTCTTTCGCGTATACCAACGAAAAGCAAACGCTTTCCTACGTTAATTTGCCTAGCGATTTTCGAACGACAGTCGCGCTCATGAACTTACGCGAAAATGCATTAACATTCCACCTACGTCGGGCAATCGTTACTCAAAACGCACATGTTTGGCGTTTCCTAACGTTCTTTAACACGTCTAAAAACGCTAGGCATAAGTTGGGCATCGCTGTTCAGTCGTTGCTAACGCTAGGCAATCGTTAGGTGGACGCTAAGCACGCGCAGTCATCGTTACACTGACGCTATTTATTCGCTTCTCAGTCGTTTAGAGCTCATTAAAAATTCCATTTTGGGCAGGAAAATGGAGCGTTCTTGAGCGTATTTTGGACATAGTCAAATTTCGAGTGAAAATCGTGAACGCTAGACACACGTTACCTCAGCACGCTCTAGTGTGAGGGCACCATTAGCCCCACTCTTGCACAATCCGAAATTGACATATTCGCAAACAATGCGTCGCGTTCATTCCAAGCGTAAAGATGTAACACACAAAATTGGTACCAAAAGATGCAGGAGGAGTTACTCTTTCAGAATATGTATAATTTCTAATGATTTTTTCTAGGTGTCTAGTTTTTTCTGACTCACTCGGTATAATCATATAACATTCCTCTCTTCTTCAGAGGCTATACGTATGCCCTCTTTTCAATTTAATCGCTACAGCTGTTTCAAACAAACTAGGCACATAAGGCTACAAATACCAGTTTCGGGCACTTTTACAATTTTCTGAATAATAATTGTTCAGAGAATTTTCAGCATATTTCTTACGTCATTATGGTCCCTTTTTAAGCCTCAATTATACCTTTTCCCCCTCGCATAAGGCTACAAATACCCTGTCTCTGGTCACTATTAGGCCTGTTCCGAAATGTTTCAGCTGCGCTTCGCGCTCGAAGAAATATAGCCCTAACTGTAAAAATACATCAATGAGTTGGCATTACGTAATGATGGGCTCCTTGAGAACAGTCCCTCCCCCAATAAGGCTACCCTCTTTCAGATCCCTTTTTTTAGCTCGCATAATAAATATTGAACTCGAATTCGTCTATTTACATGCATTTGTGTTATGTTGGCATGACATTACTATGGTCTCTCATTTATAAACCAGTATTATTCTTTCCCTGTTTCGCGCTCACATAAGGCTGTCAATTCCTTGTTTCAGGTATTAATATTGTTGACAAAAAAAAGATATATATTATAATGTTATAAACTCTAACTTTAATTTGTTAATATGTGTGTTATGTATTGTCATTACATCATGATGGTCCCCCTTTTCAAATGACCCTTCCCCGTTTCGTGCTCGCAACGGCTACAAAATACCCTGTTTCAGGTCACTATTATTGAGAAAATTTCAGCTCGCGCTTCACGCTCGCACACATATATATATATTATATATGTTATGTGTGTGTGTGTGTGTGTGGTGTGTGTTGTGTGTGTTGTGTTGTGTGTGTGTGTGTGTGTGTGTGTATTGGCATTACATCATGATGGTCCCCCCTTTCATTACGAGTGACCCCTCCCCTTGTTTTGCGCACGCATAAGGCTGCAAAAATATTCTGTTTCTGGTCACTTTATTGAGAAAATTTTCAGCTCGGCTTCGCGCTCGCATAATATAATGCTAAATGAAATTCGTTCATATTTATATAATTATGTATGTGAGTATAACTGCCATTACATCATGATGCCCTCCCCCCCCGCCCCCCCCCCCTTAGAATAATCGACACTACGATCATACTCCATTGTATGTGTCACATTGAAAAGGTGAAATATCGACGATCACCCCAATCGCCCAAAACATATCGACAACCTTGATCCATGGTGTCAAATTACCCATGGAAGCTCGCCACTTCACTGTCTTTGGAGGCGTCCATGATCATGCACATTTTTTTCCCATGCGCTACACAATATTTAAGAAATCATCCATGAAGCTTAGGATTGTTCTAGTGCTTATATACAATTTATACAATTGAAAAGCTTTTTGCGACCATCGATATGGTGTGTGCTGCTCGATGTTCCGAATGTTCGTTAACTTTGTGAACCCATGAAACAAGGAACCCTAGGCTTATTTCCTTTTTGGACAATCAACCTTCGGAACAAAAGATTTTTAACCGATTTGGTGCCCATTTCACTCGCTTTAGCATCCGTCATTGTTGTTGTTTCAGCATTTTAAGCAACTTGATACGCTCTTGTGATGTTATAAGATGACAGTTTTCGCCACCTTTAGTGAAAGAATGAAAGACTGAGTGGATACTTTAGCTACTGTCATACATCATCGAACACAATCACATTCGACCATGAAAGCCGTAAAAGAATTCACTCAGTCTAGTACCCTCTTCTTAAAACTTGCAAAAACTTAATTTTGTATCTATCTTTTTCGATTGCAATTTGTAGCAGAGGAATGGTGCCATTGCTGAGGTATGGAGTTATTATTTAATCTCCAGTTACAAATAACTTCTCATAATAAATGACTTGGAGCTCTAGAATTGGATTAACTTTGAATGATTATCTTGGCCTACTCTTTATTGAAATGGACATACATAATCACGAATGGCGCCATTTCTCACTGTGAATGCACACGCACAATGAAGCTCAAAGACGATGGACAAAAGCAAAAATCCCGGGCAACCTAATACACATCCTTTGTCACACTGAAGTAGTTATTAAAAATGTCCTTTCCCTTTTTAAAACATAGTAGGCTACAAACTGTGCTACAAACGGGCTTTGGTCGGGATGGCACTCATTACTTTTCGAAATCCTATTAAATACCATGCTAATCTATTCATAAATAGTCCTCGTTACGTTCACTTCGTCTGTATATCGTACGCAATCCATTGTTGCAGACAAAGTTCATTTGACATCGTCCGCAGCACGTCAAACCTGTTCCAAAAAGTGTCATCGTATATCTAGGACGAACATCAAATGCGTTTAAAGTACGTTGTCGCTGCGTTTAATTTCAGAATGGGAAACCAGCCCGATTTTTTGTAACATGTTATAAAAAAATCGGGGACCCATCCGTCCAAGATCCTTCATGAAATTCGTAAACGGATCGTTATCAGTCTCTACCACGTCCACTCCTTTCGGAGATACTTTCAATTTCAAGAACGTAATGAGAACGAGCACTGCGTGATCAGGCCTATATTCCCTAATGCTGCAGTCACACAGACACTTACGTATAGTTACGTTTTTGTTTTTTTTAACCTAATTTCATATTCTATTGCATCATTTCTTATGCTTTCCTTTGTTTTATTGGATGAACGATATTATCTGTATTTCCACTGATGATTATGACGGGAAGGCATCCGTGGGGATCCGCAAAAAAAAACAAAACAAAACAAAAAAATTTTCCATACAATTCATTTCAAATGGGATAAAAAACAACACCTGCACGTTATGCATTTTTGTTTATTTACTGTAGACCATCGTGAGAAAAACAGCTATAGAAACATGTTTTGGGGAATGATTGGGGGATTTGATAAATATTGTTTCCAAAGAATTTATTCAAATGGAGACAAAAAAGAGCACCCCATGCACGAACGAACATTACGAAACGTCTTCCATTTTTTACTTACGCATGTTGGATTTCAGCAAACGCAGATATTGAGGATAAAAGCAAGCTCCGAACCAGGTGGTGCCATCGATCAGACTTGAATTGAATTTGAACTGTCCTATTCAATGTTCCCTTTGGACCCCCACTACATATGGTCACGCGAGGGTTGTCAAAATGAAGACATTTTACAACAAAGATGAGGCTTGCAAATATTCAGCACTGCAAGTACATTGTATTCAGGTATTTGGAGCTCACCTGACTTTATTATGGTACGTCTGTCAAAGTGCACGAGGAAAATAGAACATGAAATAGAATTCAGCAGACGGGAAAAGAAATGATACACCTGGATTATTTGAATTTTAGTACACGAGATATACAATGTATAGGGTCAACCTCTGTATACTGCAAAAAATGAGCGGTGTTAAATCTTACACAACGGGTGTTAAATTTAATAAAGGACCATAACCACTGGTAGGGGCCTAACAGAGACAGTTTTCGTGTTAAAATATATCACTTGACACTGCAGGGTGTTATTTTAAATTATTTTTTTTTGTATTAGAAATTAAGATTTTTTTTTTTGTCCTTGAGCAAATATTAGAAGAAAAAAAAAGAAGAAGAAGAAGAAACGAAAAGAAAATTGTGCATTATAAGGAACCCAAACTCCTAATTTTCATCATAAATACAATAAATAAATCATAATAAATTCATAAAAATATTTTATAAAATGATTTTCGGTATGAAATGCAGGAATTTTGAAGGCCCACACAAAATCAGTTTCAAGGCGGGTCACACAAATGAAGCACTAAAAAGCCTTTCAATGATTGGCCTGCGTCCTAAGATTCTGATATTTTATGAAATATTGGATGTATTATGCTTGTAAACGTCCACTGAAAAGTGGAAGGGGGCTGTATTACAAAGCTTTTAATACACGTCATAGTTGGACG